>JBCAUG010519080.1:0-15020 GCA_038406175.1 Haplosyllis leylae | reverse complement strand
ATTTTTTAACATTGAAAAGATAGGGGCTGTGTTCAAGACTTGGTTGAAACTTCGAATTAAGTGGAACTTCGAATTAAACGTGTTCGATTTAGCCGTGCCCGACCTGTATGACCCTCGTTTTACCTTCTTGATTAAGTTGTATGTAAATCTACCAGAGAACATATCTTTGACATTCTTTAAAAAAGCAGCTTGTCTGTTTTATTTTGAACTAAATATGTGTAGAATTTAGCTGTGAGTTGAATGGTACCCTTCTGCGACCACACGAATATTAAAGAAGCTGGAGGCATTTAAGGGGTCTTGATTTATGTGTAACTACTTACGTGGTTACACTCTAAGACACTAGTTTTAAGCATAAATACCTGAAGCTAAAGGTGTTATGACTTCTGCGCATTGGCAGACTGGTCTCCAAAACAGACAACAATATCATTCACCTTGCACACACGTGTTTTCAGTAGGTAGAGATTCATTTATGATGCCGTGAACTCGGGCTACATATGAAGAAAAGCGCCAATTCGGCTACTTTCTTACAAATGACCATTGAAGCACTTCCTTTTTGGACTTTTTGTCATTTTGACACAGGAATCATTACTTAAATCTCCTTAAACATCCACAGGGTTATTTTCTCATCACAAAAGAAAGCCTTTGATGCCAATTTTGCAGACTTCGTCTACTCTGTGAAAAACTCAGTAATATGCAAGTTAAAACTCCTAGCCAAGTAAATCATGAAAATCAGTTGAATTTTTTTTGATAAAAGAACTTTATTGTCAAAGGTTTAAATTGTAAAATTTAAATGTTCATATGCCCATTTTGAAATTAGGAAAGGTTGCTTAGCTCTGTGTAGAAACTTGACAATTGTGTACACTTTATTTTTGAAGAAATTCAAAACATATTCAGTACTCGTGTGATTTCTAAATGGCTCAGAAAACCTAAAAAACTGAAACATATGTGTGTCCAATTACATTTCTACTCACATTTGATCAGCAGAAAGATTTGAGACCACATGTGAGAATTACCTCTTTGCTGCAAGGTAATCTTCTCCTTCAACTTTGTGTTGGGAGATTGGGTTTACTTTCAACAAAAATTGGGTTCGTTACCAATAATCAAAATGTCCGAATATTGCTGTCAGTTTCGGTCGGAATGACATTATTTTGAAGTAACCTTATCAAACTGGATGTGCAAGTCAATATTTTATCTGAAAGATCTTTTCAAATAGATCTATAACAACAGCACTTTTGCTCATTCTGGTGCTGGTGTTGATTATATACTTCAAAGTAAAGTGAGGGTCCGCCAATATATTCATAATACGTTTTGAAGAGACACAACAGTGGGTGAGAAACTTGCTAACATTCAATGCAAGCAAACTCAGAGGACGCATCGTATTGAGATGGCATATTCTGGCCTGTAAAAATGATTGCTTTGCAGCTAAGAATGTACATAACAGCTCCTATCATCGTTATCTACAACTTTGAAAGGTGACGCTCACTATTTGTGCAGCTTTACACTTCTTTTATTAACTTTTGTTCCAAATTGTCTTTCTTTTTAGTTGGTTTAAGTTTACCCTAAACTACCTATTTTCTATGATTTGGAATTTTCATTTGTCATTAAAGATACTTCTTTTTAGGATTTTTTGTCACATTGCCACATATTGACACGAAGACATGTACTAAAACCTCTTTTGGTCACATGTCAATGTAGGATGGCTCCAGGGTCATTTGAGTACTTCTCGGTAATAAGATCTTTTCAGAAAGTTTTCTCAATGAAGGAGCATTTTTTGCTCGCTGTTTTCGTGAGTTTTTAGGCCACATTGTGTGTTCACAGAGTTAATGAGTACCTGTCATTCAATTATTAGATCCTTAATTAGTCAATAGGTGTAGCTCAGAGTTCTCTTTATGACACATTATAGATTTTTGGATGGTTTAAGTTTACCCTTACATTGTCGCATACTGTAGTGATCAGCAATTTCTCATTGGTAATTTGAACTCTTCTGAAACTAAGTGACAATTTCTACAGCAAGGGGAACGTGGAATTTCAAGCCACAAATTGGCACCATAGTGTGAAAAATTGTTTGCTGTGAACAATTTCTATTGTTTCTTAACCTCTGTCTGAGCTATGGCCATTTGAGTAATTTTCAACATTGGAGGTTCGTGGATAAAGCATCTGTTTACACCATGAAGGGTCAATGATAGGAGTTGAATGTCAATTGGTAATTTGAATGTCAATTGGTAATTTGCAGAAGACATATTAGAATACCTAAAGGTATATTTCAATTTTTTTTTCAATTGACGGTTCCATCCTAAAATAACATCAGTATCAATTTGTCACTTTTCATCATTTCATGCCCAATTCAGAATGGGGTATGAAGTCAAAAATGATATGAAAGGTCAAGCTAAACATGGTCTGAGGGATCCAATACGGAATATTTACCCAGGTACTGTTGAGAGTGAATTTCATGGATTTTTTGGGGGTGTTACCACTTTCACCCCCAAAAATTGCAAAGAAATTATGCAGCCTTTGGATAAATATGTTTCTGTTTTCACATTTCTGTTATAATTATATGGCATCACTCTTAGCCTTGGATCTATTTAGTTATCTACAATACCAACTCCGTACTGCAGACGGAGAGGGAAAATACTGAATGTCACATTTCTGTTAGAACCCGCAAATTCCGCAAAGAGAGCAGCTCTCCTTCACTTAACAAATTCTTCGCATCAATTATATTCATCTGACACCTTCAATTCAGCATCATCTCTTTACAATCGATTCAATTATGTTCGATGCACATCTTTGACCCTGCATCGGTCGTTACAATTATTATTAAAGGAGATTGGTCCATTCTGTTAAGATAGTTCTTTTGGACCCTGAGATCAAAGCCAAATGTTCACTGACAAAATGTAAATTGTCAAACCTCATTGAACACTCGAGTTTTTCACAAACATACAGAATTGGCAACAATGGTAATATTCGAATCCGGGGCTTTATTACATGAAAATTTTAAAAAATCCAGCAATAAAATGTTACCTCAGTGAGGATTGAACCTATAGGTCTGATGCTCTTTCTGAGCTATCAAGGCATGTGCCACTTGGGATATCGTTAAATCATCTTTTGTTCTTGCACCACTTCAATCTGGACTTAGATCATTTAAATCTAGTTAGAACAGATACAGGATGACCATATAAAGATTTTAGATCGCCCAAGTAACACATGCCTTGATAGCTCAGAGAGGAGAGCATTAGACCCAAATGCCTGAGGTCTCAGGTTCACTGCTCAGTGGAGTAACATGTTATTGCTGGATTTTTTTTTTATTTTCACATGGTAAAGACCTGTGATGCCAATATTGCCATTTTTGCCAATTTCGTCTGTTTTATGAAAAACTTCACTTGCTGTTTCGTCAGCCTACAGTCAGTGAACCATGAAAACTTTTAGGAGACTTGATAACACTTTAAATTTGATGAAACTATAAATCATAAATAGAAAGAGAATTATCTTCAAATAATTCTATCTGAAATATATTCTTTTTAACATTTGAAACAATGTGTTATATTCTCAACAAATGACTTAAATCACTGAATGGTGGTCCCAAAGAAATACCTTAAGATCTAATAGAGGTTTTCATTTTCAACCTTATTCTGGCAGATCTGCCAACTTATTGTTAAATAATGAACAGAACTTAAAAGTTAAGGTGAAAATTGATATTTTAAATTCATTTTTTACTGACCAGATTTAAATAATTCTGTATAAAATTGGTATATTTTTATAACCAAGGAATTCATTCTTCAGATTTCATATTTTAAACTTGAATTACTATCAAACAAAAACATGAACTTAAACTTTTAACACAATGTTACCAGAATAAGGTTCTACCTATTGACAGTTTCCTGACAGTTTATAGGGACATCTTTTCGAACCCATTCATTGGCGGATCTGGGGGCGCCCCCTTAGGATCAGAATGGTAGCTATTTCATGCAGTTTTTCGAAATTTTTTGTCAAATCGTATATTGACGCCCCCTCTGGAACTGGTGCTTCTCTCTAGAGAGAATCCTGGATCCCCCTCTGCCATTTGCATTGTGGATAATATCCCCAATAAAATGATGTGCAAATTGCGAGGCGATCATGTGTGGGTAGGAGTCATTGTGTAGGCCAACATAAATTATCCATCAGTAAGAAAGTTTCAGTATTAAACATAATGTATTCTTTCCTACAAAATGAATCTTGCGAAGAGTTTTCTTGCATCGAAAACTTAGATCTTGTAATCGGCGAAGAAAGCAAATTTTACTTTGGAGCGCAAGTAAGTAAAGCCAACGAATCATGACAGAATGGTAGCGATCAAATTTGTTTTATTTTGACATTTTTATCCCCAACTGTTAAATTTGTATCGGCTGAGTACACAGAAGTACTTCCCGTCGATGCTAATCGCCATGTCCTTAAAAATACTAGTAACAGAGATTGAATTCAAATGAAACGGATAGTTACAATGCGAAATATTACTTCTGCATGTGAGATATCGCAGATGGTCAAGTAGCCACAGCCCAAATAACTCATTTCATTTAATCTGGCAGGATGTTGCTTAACGTTTGGCTTTTGTAACAAATTCTGATCTAGGGGACATCTTGGTAATGGAAGGAGGTTATTCCACATGGCTTCATTGCATTTGCATGCAATTGCTGCTCAGAGCAGATTAGCTTTGAAGATGTATATGAGTGTCCCTCCTTGGTAGTGGTAGATCTATATAGTTAATTTTTTCTCCAAAAACCACCGAGTCATAACTAAAAGCACGGAGAATTTTATCTTGATCAGAGCTATCCTGCTAATGTAATACTTGAAAAATTTAAAATATTGTTTCACGAAGAGGAGAGGGATATTCAATTTATTTGCCGGAGAGGTGGTGTAAGGGATTGGAAAGAATATTCCACGAAGCCAAAGACTGAGGGGAATATTTTTCAATCACATACACCCTGAAGGTAAATAAATTGAATATTCCCTGTCATTTGACATTTTATCCTACCTAAATTAAGTAATTTTCTGATAAAAATGGTCTTGTTTCAGTTTCAAACTGACTGCTTTGCCCTCCAAATAAGGTCATATGACAATATCAACCAATAAGTAGGCAATATTCAGTTATGTGATCAAAGTAAAGTTAAAATAAAATAAATACATTTTGAAATTAGAAAGAAGGAGGTGGAGGTAGATGTTTTTACACACTATCCCCTGTTGTCCATGACAATGGGAAAATAGCGCATTATTCACGATGTTGCCCAACTTAAAAATGACGATCTGTTGATATTTACCATTCATCAAACGGAGACAATGACTTATTTTGTGGTCTGAGACGTGAAATTGTTTATGCGATGCAACATGCCATTTTTACAACATGATCATGCAGGTCATTTTGACAACGCAAACGGTTTCAACATGATCATGATTAATTTTGATTACATGATCAAAGTTACGCAAACGGTTTCAACATGATCATAGTTAATTTTGACATGATCAAAGTTACGCATACGGTTGCAACATGATCATGGACAAAAAATGACTTGAATTGTACAGGTGTTATAGATTTTATGAGGAAATGAGTGCTTTTCGGGAACACACATGTACCCTGTGTTTCAAACCAGGATGGAAGGGGAGGATGCAAGAATAGTTTCCCAGAAATTACCAACATTGTGCAGTGATGACATGTAAGCCAAGTCAGAAAATATTGGCTGTTGCATTTTTAACTGTCAATCATGCATTATCCTCCTTTTCAGTCGCGCAGCCTCAGGAGTGGCCGACTTATACGGTCACTATAATATCTGTATGTTTGCTTGGTTAGTTGGTTGGTTGTTAACTCACACACAAAAAATTCCAAAACAGAAATGTGTTTCAGGTCATTCTCAGCAACTATGATTTTTTAACCCTGGACCACCCCCTTTCTTTTTTTACATTTTACCGCCTGCGTACATAGTTCGACGGAAAGGTACTGTTTTCACAGGTGTCTGCCTGTTCACATGGGAGGAGGGGGGTACCCCAGCCAGGGATGGGGTACCCCCTCCCCTCCCAAGCCAGGGATGGGGTACACTTCACCCTCCCCCAGGTAGGGATGGGGTGCCCCCTCTCCAGCCAGAGATGGGGTACCCCTCCCCCAGCCAGGGATGGGTACCCCTCCCCTCCCCCAGCTAGGGATGGGGTACCCCTCCCCTCCCCCAGCCAGGGATGGGGTACCACTCCCCCTCCCCAGCCAGGGATGGGGTATGCCCTCCTCCCCTGGACAGGGGTATGGTATCCCCTCCTCCTTCCCCTGGCCAGGGTTGGGGTACCCCTTCCCTTCCCTTGGCAAGGGATGGGGTGCCCCTCCTGGCCAGGGATGGGGTACCTCTCCTCCCCATCCCTCCCCCTCCCCCTGGCCAGGGATGGGGTATCCCCTTCCCCTCCTCCCTCCAGAAAGGATAACACAGTGAGCACTTGCCTCTTGCATTCATGCAGGAGGACTTTCTTTTTTTGTTCAAATTTTTATTTGCACTTTTTTTTTCAAAAAGTCATGCAATTTCAAAATTATTTGGACCAAAATGCTTGGAGATGTTGCCTTGCTTGTGCCCACTTACAAAATTTTGAAAATTTCATTGGAGTTCAAAAGTTCCAAAACCAAAATGTGTTTCAGGTCTCTTTGAGCAACTTTGATTTTTTGACCTGGAACACCCCCCCCCCTCCACCATAACCACCAAAAATGAGGTAACACCAGATTTGGCTTGGCATAAATTAGGCCCACAAAAATTTTCATTTTCCAAATTTTTTGTTCAAACCTTTGTTCAGACTTTCAGACTTTTATTTAACATTTTTCCCTTTTCTTAACAAAAAGTGTTCCCACCAGAACAAAAGGCGATCCAAATTCAAAATTATTTGAACTAAAATGTATCATAGGAGATTATAAGCAACTCATTTACTATTATGCCTACCGGTCTCTATATATTTGTCCATCTCTCTCTCTAGCTAAGTATCCATTTTGCTAGCTGGATATCTATCTCTATCTAGCTAGCTATTTTGCAACATATCTGGCTAACTACCTAGCCATCCATCTATCTATTGAGCTAAAATCATACCGAGTACAAACAAACTCAAGTCCAGTGCAACACCCTTGTTCTCGTATCATTTCTTCATTTTTTTAGGGAGATACATTACAAAATATTTAGATTTATATATATGTACAAAATATCTTGGTGATTTTACAAAAAGCAATATTCCTTTTGTCAAAGGAGAAATCAGAGGTCTTGAGTGTTTTTTGAATTAGTTTGCAGATAAATTGTTATCTTTAGGTCAAGCACATTCAGGCCCATCTTTTGTTGAAATTTCAAAACATTTTATTTTACAATATTGATGAATTCTCCAACATATCTCGGGTAATTATGGAGGCAAAAAATTTTTACTTCAATCTTTGAACTCTTTGCACATTAGCTTTTATCCATTTGTTTATAAATGAAAACAAATGTTCTTGGATGAGTATAGTGACTACTGAAAAATGTCATATGTACTTTAAAAAATTACTTTTACAGTTTGTTACATATTTTGCTATTTTTCTTGGATTATTTTGTTTCAAATGTACTTACAACTACATTCCAATTAATGATGCTGAGTAAGGCTTTTGATATGCAAATATGTTGATAGATTGAAAATTCTAGAATTAAAAATGTGTGCAGATATGATGAAACTGATGTTACTGAGGTTTTCATGATAAATCATTTGAAAAAATGTGTGATGAGTGAAATGAGCCAAGAAACTTTTGAACTAAACATGAATGAATGAAGGAACAATATGCTGAGTAAAGCAAGGCTTCCTATTGCTATCCAACGTTGTGGATAGATATTTTTCCCGTGTGCGTAACTTTGATCATGTTGTCAAAATTAACCATGATCATGTTGCAACCGCGTAACTTTGATCATGTCAAAATTAACCACTGAACTACCGGACGGGCCATGTGTTATCAAAAATCCCTTGTCAACATTCCGGATATTAAACGCTTGCTTCTAAGAGAAAATACTTGACTGATGTTGTATTGATTGGAACTAAAAGTGACCAGTTTGTATCCGCGTGGAATTTAGCGCATTACAATATTTGACTTCATGATGAAAAACTAGCTTTTCAAAATATGCTATGGATAGGAATTACTTCTTTCATTTGTTGGGATATCAGGTTGACTTGGATATTTGATGATATCACATGAACTTTTCCGCTTCTTGATTTCTATTTAAAGTCTCCTATTCGAGCGGTAGTTTTTATCTCCAAAAGAAATTACAGGCTTGTGGATTAGGTTAACAGATTCAAATTGCTGAAAAGTCAATTCAAATAATGGAGGTACACACCAGTTCTCAGCATGTTTGGTTATTGTTTCGAAAGAATTAATGGAATTTTAATATTTAAAGAGACAGATGTTCGTTATTCTCAAGATTATAAGAACATCATTCAGAACACAAACCAGGAACCACGACCTGAAACTTTTGAAGCTGCGACTGACAAACATGGCAATTCTTTCAGATGTCTCTTAACTTTTGTTGTTTGGATCAGATCAAATCCTTGTCTTTTTCTGAGTATCAGTTGTCTACGATGTATGATGCATTTTTCACATACATCATACAGATCATGAGGATTCTTCTGATCTGTCCAGTACTTTGCATTGAGGCTACGAGGCACTCTTATTCTCGTGAAGCTGCGGACAGTTACCAATCGCCTTTCCCCGGCATCTGTTGGATTTAAAGCCCTTCAGAGCATAATGCATCAATGACAGTTTTGTCTCACCTGGTTTACCAAAATCAACTTATCATTTGTAGCAGTCTTTAATTCCATACAAAACACGGACCTTAATTCAACAGTGTTCAATTAAAATTCATTATTCGCAAAAAAATGGTTAAATTAGAAAACCAATATCTTCGTTCCTTTTAGATTTATCAATATTCACCGAGAAAAAGAATGTTTAACAATGAAATCGATTTAAATGTTAAACCGAGCGGTTACAACTGGAAACCAGTGATGTCATATTCTTCTTCACTCAGAAAAATTATCCAAGTGGGACAATAGACCTACGCAATCCATAATTTTCAATAATGTGCACTAATTATTTCAAAGATTTTACTGCTGCCGGAACGTCACTTTGGTAAGTTTTTTAAAATTAACACAATGGGTTGTGAGGAAACATATGTTTGTGTTCAATAGTTTGGTACATCTGCATCGGTAACGAAACGGATTTTTTGCTTAAAAATGAAGATAAAGATAAATCACGATGGGGAAGATGTTCGCATAGTGATTGTCCTATTTAATTGCAAGAGATGTGATTGTTTAAAAATAAAAATACACTGAATAGGTCTTCCTGTTCGATTGATAACTGCACATTATTAGATCTATTGATGGTAGTTTTTCAAGGTTCGGTGCTTTGCAGGATTACAACAATAATTTCCACTCAACATGTTTCAGCTTTTCCTGGAAATTTTTCATTTCAAAGTATGGTCTTGTTAGAGACTGATGCATCTGTATTTTGATGTGTTTAACATTTCTTGAAGCACCAGAATGATGATCTACATGATGAATCATCTGATGAAGAGGGAATTGATAAGTTACGGACTCTGATTCTGCTTACAAGTTGGCAGGCAACAAATGTTCATGACTTTTTAAGAATTTTATGTTCAATATTGGAATGTCGATTGGGATATTGAATTGAATCTGGGAAATACACTGTAACAGGGAATGATTGTTGTAAATGTTATAAAACAGTCATCATAAAAGTGCCGATGCATTGTCCCAAAGTAACATGGGCTCCCCAACCCTTAGCAAACTCTAAACGAGCTAGCGATTGGGTAAAAATCACCAGAATAACAATAAACTTCTATGCTAACATGAATGCATGTTCCTTATTGATTTTAAATGCGAACTCGACCTATGGTATTGTTTGTTTCAAAATTAACAAAGAACACATTTTTGTACTTTGCGTACTTTTCATACATGAAACAAGTTTTCTATTATAATTCGGATACTTGTTCCCAATTCATTGTCACTTCTCACGTTGTGTAAAAGCAAGTCAAAAATTAGATATTTGATATAACGTTCCTGATGACAGCAGGTATTGATAGATCGAAAGGTTTATCCATTATCCCCAGGAAGTTTGACTGGCGGATTACCTTTTTAAACGTCTGTCCAGATCTCAGGAGGAACCCTCTGATACTTGAATTATGCAGTGAAGTCCAACGTCAATTATTAGTTATACAGCAGACAGGGTCCGCATCTAAATGGACAGAAGATACTCACTAAATAACAAATTGCGTTGTGAAGGTCTTAGTCTTCACAGATTGCTGGCTTGTTGGTTGCTATGCTACAAAAAAGTTCTGACATAATGACGTCATGACAGCATTTGGTGTAAACAAATTCCCATGGAAAAGAGGGAATTTGGATGTTCATTTTCCCAGACAGGGAAAACAGAGGAAATTTGCAAAAAATATTAAAAATATGTTTTGACACAGGGAATTTAACTCCAACACGGGGACATTTTTGAAGTTTTAAAATTAAAAGATATTTGAAGGTTGTGGTGGGATGTAGCTACAATTTTTTACTTTTTGAAGCAAATGTTGAGTTGGGGAGTCAACCAAATAATGGAAATTTTTGCAGCAGACTCCATTTCATTTGTGATTGTAGTTTAGAGAATAATATTAGTAGTTATATCTGTGGGCAGGGTGGAATAGATGTTAGAAGCTAAAAAAAAACACAGGGTAAAATTGAAAACATGGGGAAAACACAGGGAATTTTGACCTGATCCGAGTGTGGCTACCCTGAATGACTGCAGCCTAAAGTAGGCCTAATTATCATAAAAGTGCCAAGGCATATTCCCAAAATCGTCCCGTGCCCTCTCTTTCAATCGCTAAGCTGACTCCAAACGAGCCAGCAATGATCTGAATGAAGACTTTTCCAAACTCCAAAGGAGGAAGATGAAACCTCACTAATGCCCACAATGTTTAAAACAAGTATACTTACCATGGCACAGTAATTGTTACAGTCAGGAAAAAGGGAATTTACCACTAACAAAAGGAAAATGTTGAAATTGTAAACATAAAAGTATGTACCAGGGCTGTGGTGAGATGTTCACGCAATCTTGATTATGTACCAATTATTGAGTTGGGGACATAAAAGTGATGTTATGAGGTTATTACTTGAGGCTCCATTGCATTTGTAATAAGAATTTAGGGATGATTATTAGTAGATTATTTTCTTGTAGCTGGTAGCGGAATAAATCCTATTTTTATATCGAAAAATAAAACTGAGAAAAAGTTGACGATACAAGGAAAACACGATGGATTTTATCTTGATCAGTGTGACAACCCCCGAATTACACTGACCTGAAAACTGTCTACTGCCCAAGAACGGGCCAAAACTTGGTGCAGATGTTACTGCAAATTAGATGTTAACAACCCATGTATTGCATAGCTGTTGATGGTCTCAGTTTCTCACCTTTAAGTGGTCTGGGCCTATTGCGAACAGCTCCATGACATTAAAACAGTTTACAAGTGCGATTGTGGGTAATTTATCTCACCGAAGTCAGGTGATGTCAGTATATTATCATTAAATGAACATAGGGAATTGTGGTATGAATTCCGTGTACATGTGGGGTAAATAATTCAAATCGCAGTCGGTTGAAATTATCTGTGTATGTCTAATACTTTGTGTATCTATATTCCTCGTCAAGAATTTCCGTTATTCCATAAGTAGTTGTGCTTTGGGGTTTCCTCATCTGTGCTATGCTATTCTTATCTCAGATTTATCTTTTTGTCATCCCTCGGTGGGCCTTATTCAACAATTGTTCCTTTTAAAAACATTGACACAACCCATTTAATGGCTATTACGTTTCACTGGTTAGACCAAAGAGAATGAAATTGTCACGTTTATAACATTGTTTTGCATTCGCCGTCCACTAAGTTTTGTCCACTAAGTTACTTTCCGGAGCAATTATCACGTCAAAATTTCGCAACGTATTAATCTGAAGGCAGTTTCAATAGAGCAAAGAAAATCGACACACAGATCACCTTTAAATTATGGAAACCGAAAGAATTCTTTGAATTCCAAGAAAAATGAGCTTAATTCGGTCATACTGGTCCATCAAACATTTCTTCTTTTGTTCAGAGACAGAACCTTCGTTCATTAGAAGATGACAAAAATAAGTTCTGACATCAGAGAGTAAGGACACCGTTTATGTTTTCTTTCAGTTAGCTGGTAGTTGATTAGATACGACAGACTAAAGCGTCGACAAAACAGTATTTAAGTAGAATTCTGTTTCCATGGCACGATTCAAAATGCTGCCAGAAAACTATTTACATTTTACACTACCTAAACTTCGATTTTCGGTGTAATCGAGCTTTTTTCCATTGCACGCATAAATCTGGCAACGTTTGTATTTCTATACAGCTATTAATGGACGTCGGAAAATAATTATTGGAAACTAATTTCCAATAATTATCAGCTGAATAAATTTTAAATCTAATGCGAATTTTAATTTGCCATGGAACATTGAGTTTAAATTATGTGACTGAAAGGCATTTTGCTTGGGAGTAGCATCAGTAACGAATGCAGAAACTCGAAGTCAAGAAAACTGAGGTCGTTTTCTTGAGCTATATCTGGTCCTCTTGTCCCCTGGATCCGCTACTGAATATTTTAAAATGTAAGTGGAACTAGGTGAAATTACAGTGAAGGAAACAATTTATATTCCACACACGCTTGTACTCCAGATTTATGCAAATGACATAGTAAAAAGCAATTAGAGTGGTGCAATAAAAAATTGGAGGCTTTCCAACCTTAGTCTTTTCGAGGATATGAAATTGATCCCTTTACACCACTTTGTTATTAGCATTGTACTGGATGCGAGAACAACCTCGCGGCAACAAAACCAAGTCATGAAGGTTAAATCAAAGTCGTTTGTACAGAAGCCACGTACCTGTAGCCAATGTAAAGGCATTTCACAGCGAATCCATCCAGAAAAAGCATTTGTAAGCCCAAATCCCTTCCCAACATCCTATCTATCATTGGATTTAGTCTTTATTAATGGAATTCGTTTTTCATCTAACGTTCTGCAGTAATACCGAAGTAATGCTGTTCCTGTCTCCACACTCTTCAATTCAGTCAGAACCTTTTCCTTTCAAATAATGCCACTTAGTGGCCTTGTGATTAACTTACCTGCTTCTAAATTGGTCACTTATTGCCTATTGGTATGCCCGTGACTTCTGAAAAAACAGCTTAATTGGATGGCGGAACTTACAGCATTGCGCACAAATGTCTCTAAGAACGGAAATGTCAGTTCCAATTACATCTGATCTGATTTTCACAGTGGTAAACCATGCTCAAAAGGAAAGACAATGACATTGAACATCGTCCACAATCCTATTTTCATCTTTGTGACCATTATTTCTAATGCCTCAATTTACATGTTACTTGGATGAAGAGAGTTGCAATTCTATGCTGACAAAAAACGTTAGACTCACTTAAGTCCTGCTTTATGTATTGCATTTTGTCTCTGGCTCTTAGAATTGGATGATTCATTTATTTAAAGGGCGAGTTGTTTTAGGATAAGCCAAATCCTGCTTTTATGCCAATGAAAGGGACATCCACACAGGTCGGATTCAAGTCAAGGTTCTGGCTACATTGCCATTTTGCTTTCTTTTATTTCTGATTACTGAGGACAACATTTAAAAATCTAAAATGTGCAATCGATGGAGAATTATTTTTTCATCAAAATAATACTTAGACACCAATTCTCTTTGAGAATCAGTGCGTTAGATGGGTCGGATGGATTAAATCTTCCGAATAATCTGAGTTGGCGGGTGAATAAATTGGGGGCATCTTCCAAAGAAAGAGTTGAGATAATGGCACATCATTTCTTGATCTCACCCAGAAAAGCATGAAGCCAGCATGTGAATTTCTTTCAAGGGATAAAAGCGATTAGGGGCGTATCCAGAACTCTAAATACGGGGGTGTCAACCCAACTGTAGGGGGCGCTAATTTTTTATTTTACGCGATTTTCTGAAAAACTGTACAGAATTGAGAAAATTTTGGTCGGGGGGCAGTGGCACCCGTCGAGGCAGCGTCACCAGATACACCAATATTGATTGTGTTTGTCTGGAACATCTGAACCACAATAATTTAACAAACATTAAACTGACATCATTGTTACTCCAGGGACCAAACATTCTTGAAATTCAGGATATACCCAGAATCATCTAATTTAAAATCCCACAATACATTCGTCTACGTCTTTTTCTACCTTTGTAGAAACTTGAAACAACAATGATAGAGAACTTACCCAAACACAGGGCAAAGGACGAGACTTCTGTTCCAATAAATCCATTCTAGTGGCAATTAAGTTTCATTTTGAAAGTGTTGAAGTCTAATTATATTAAAAGGAAACTAACAACAAAAGTGGTGATCAATTTACAAATCTTATTTATAGATAAGACCAAGGGCAGACATTTGTTAAAACTAATTTTAGAGTTAGTAGTAGTTGATTTTGTGACCCATATGATCTACTACTTTGCTGAAAATGTTTTCCAATGTTGCTCATTGACTGGACAAACAACTTTTGACTTTTACCAAAGTAAAGCTTCTGTAAACACTGATATTTACAGCCACTGACACAGATAAAACTGGCATTTAACATTTTGACTACTTCCACAATAAGCAGTGGTTACGCTACAATTTCAAAGGAAGAATATAAAATGTGGGTTTACGGACCCATATTTCTGCAGTGTAATCTTATGTAATCTGATACCTGTGAATATTCGACTGTGTGATTCTGACAGTGCCTTTCTTCTGCCTTTTACGGAAATTGATGATTTCTCCCCTTGAGGAAATTTATCTTTTAACTGTGGTCTTGCTAGCTATTCTTATTCTTCGTATGTAATTTACATGTTTCTAAACGTCTCATTTTGCTGCGGCTGTGATGTGATATTTTTAGTCTCCGCAAGGAGACTATCTGTGATGCACTCACTACTACTGAGTGGATATTTTTTTGGTCAAATTTTGCC
>JBCAUG010518969.1:0-15020 GCA_038406175.1 Haplosyllis leylae | reverse complement strand
AAGAAGCCGGGGGACCCCCCCCCCCCCCCCCGGGCTGGACTGAGTACCCCCCCTGGCTGGACTGAGTACCCCCCCAGCTGGACTGAGTACCCCCCGGGACCGGACCTGAGTACCGCCCCTCCGTTTAACAGACACACACCTGTGAAAACATAACCTCCCTCCGTACTACGTACGTAGTCGGTAAAAAAATCTTGGGAGCATTCACCCTAACAGAGACCGAGACTGAGGAAAATGGCTCAGATAACTGTGTGGATGCTACGGCACCGACCTTCATATTGAATAATGTTGAAGCAGGTTAGAGTGGAAATCAAGCATACAGAAGTAAAGGTTACGTAAAATATGACATTTTGCTCATTTGACCTTGACCCAATGACCTTGATACTCAAAATATGTCCCAACTATCGGCATACTAAAAATAAAGTTATCAGCTTTTTATGGTTTAAAAGTTATATCCTGAACAGACAGACCTTGGTGAAATTATTAACTATCCGCATACGCGGATGGTAAAAATGCGTTAGCCAGACTGTCACCCTAAGATCAGCTTCAAGTTCGGTAACTTAGACTGTGTTATAAATTTTAAAGTTAAATAATGTGGTTGATTGCTACTTGTTTCCTCCTAAAATCGAATTCGGACCCGTCCGAGATGCCTGCGCGTTGGAGAATACAAACATTTTCAATACATATGATAACTGTCAGCCTGGTATCTGTCTTATGTCGTCAAAACGGGAAATCTTGAGTCACAAAACATCTTCACGTTTTATACTGTTCGATTGTTTTAAATCTCGCTTAGACTACATGAAAAGACTACTTACTTTTTAAATTCATGTTCACACTTAATAATCTCATTTTCCAATTGTCAGTATTTTTGTTGTTCCTTTACATTAGAGTACAAAACAAGCTTAAGTAATGTTGTGACAATCATTTTCAGTAAATTTTATTAAACTTTTTTTTCTTAAATACTTGTAACTACAATCATTGTACACATGGTGGTCAGATATACAAAATACATGAGGCTAAAACGCAAACAAATCACAAGCACTAGATTGTACAAATGTATTTTGCACATTTGTTTGTTTATATTTTCATTATTGCCAGAGTAATCTTAATCAAAAAGAACTTGCCAGAATATTCAAGTTTATCTACAGAAGGTCAGAAATCCAATGACGCCCATCTGGCGTTGCGCACTCCATTACAAAATTAAAGAATTGGAAATCAGACACAATTATTCCTGTCCCTTACATCAGTCTGGTGTAGCACGCCGTTATAAATGTAGCAAGAATTCTGTTACAGGATCGTGGACAATGGCCGCAGCACGCCAAAATGCTACACCGGGATAAGTTCGTTACAATTTCTTTTAAAAAGAAGAAAAATAGTAAAAGTTTTGTACTGAAGTTAGAGCAAAGTTTTCAAAATATGTAAACCAGTCGGATATACATCTAACAAAGACACATCTACGAAATACCTACAACTGTTTACTGCGACATTCTTATTTTCTCTGACGAAAGCATAGTTCTCATTGTATGCAGCAAGTTTCCTTTCAGATAACAAAAATGTTCTTGTAATCTTAATAATTTGCTACCAGTGTCTTGATAATCATGACCTACTGTTGTATTTTTTAAATACTTCTGCGTGATGCATGTTCACGTTTAGTGCGTTAATTCCGCATGTTCCATCATGTCCCATGTCGTTTCGAACATCTTGTAGCACTTAGTACACTGGTACAGCTCATCTGTAAAACAGCACAAAACAATACGTTTTTCAGATGTAATTATTTTGCTCGCACGCTGAACTAATAAAGAAGAGTAAAATGGTATCATTCATCTATGGTATAATCCCAACCTCATTCATGTCAATTAGATAATTTTTCATTACATACCTGAATTAACTTCATCCGGCTTCACCTTCGTCTGTTTTTTCCCTCGTCTTCGCAGAGAATTCGTCTGTTTAATGTGCGCACTATTCAGATGAACGTACATATCAGAACTGGTCGAAAAAAGTAACGCACAAACAGGACACTCATAGTGTCCACCATACTTGGACATGGAACTATCCGCACTCTTCTTGTCAGTAAGATTCACCACTTTTGCCTGGACGCCATGCGTTTCGGTCAAATGCGACTGAAGATCGGTAACAGTTCCAAAGACAGCGAGATTTGTTGGGCAGATTGGACATCGAGCCATGCTGCCCTGTGAGGCTTCAGGTCCTGATGATGTGCTGGTCGCCTCGTTAGGTTCATCATCACCTTCATCCCCTGCTAAGTTACCGCACTTACTTGATACAACAGATTTCATAAGTCTTGTTACAGGATTGTGTTCTGATCCCATTTCTTCCGAATCACTTTCTCCACCAGAAGTTTCATCTTCTGTTTTGTGCTGGGATTTGATGTGACTTTCAAGCTCGAAGTCGTGATAGAAGATCGCCCTGCACACTGGACAAGGATAAACTATTTCAGTTAACTCTGTGGTTGAAAGAAACATTCTCTCCCCTTCCGTGCCTGCTTTAGTCTCCACAACAGTGGAGAGATCAGTCACCAAGCTCTTTGATCGGTTCTTTACTTTATTTCTTAGACGTTGAATTCGACTTTGACTTTCGCGTTTTCGTATATCACTTGCACTCGGGGTATTTGAAACCATAACCTGAGCGTGGTTACTTTGGATGTGCTCGTACAATGACTGTCGCGTAGAAAACTTATTAGTGCATACTGGGCAATCAAACTCCTTTACTCCACTAGCTTCAGTACCGCCGTCTGGGGACACTAAACCTGAGACAATCTGTTTGCCAAGTTCCTCCTTGGTGTAAAACTTTTCGTCTTCGTTTACTGAAGAAATCAACTTTTCAACTTTTGATTCGTTCAAAAGTTCGCTTTCCCCTGAAGTTGATACCTCAGTATCTGTAGAATTTGTCTTTTGTCGTCCTGTGACTGATAACGGACCCTGGTCTTTCTTTCTCTGGCAGTACGTAATAGGTGGCCGACGCTCGGTAGCAACATGGGGCTGATTTTTAAAACCCGTAACAATATGCTTAGTTAATTCGTCCTTCGTATGAAACTTTGTTTTATTGACTATGCAGTATTTGTGAAAAGTGCAGTCATATATTGGTTCATTGTCATTTTGTTTCGATGGTGAATCAGTGCTCGGGTACAGGACTTTTCCGGAATACGGATACTTTTTGCCTGTTTGAGTTGATTTTGTGTTTCCAATCACTCGAGCTAGTAATGATTTGGAAGCATAGTTCACCTTTGCCGGCTGAAATTTACCAGAGCAACCAAGTAGTTTGCCTGCTTTACTTGTATTAGTGCTCAATTTATTCGTGGGAATCGTTTGGATATTCCTGTCCACCTTGTTTGCTGCAAAAAGCTTCACCGACGTACTCATGTATCTGGAGGAGCTGTCTGTCTCCGTTAACTTATCATTGCTTCCACTCTGAGAGCTGATACTGACAGGAGATTTTTCATGTGCACAGTCGTCTTCACTTTCGCAGTCTATTTCAATGACTTCTGCGGTAAGTCTTTTTCGTTTGGCTGGTGATACTCGTGTAGTGCCACTGCACTCTTCATACTTGGCCTTTTTGAAGCAAAGTTTATCTTCAGCATCATTCCCCTTTCTTCTTCTGTTCCCCTTTATCAATTTGTTATATTTGCCACTACCTTCTTTGCATTGTTCTCCTTTGATCTGATTATCATTTGGACATTCAGTTATTTTGATATTTTCTCTATCTACAATAAAATCATTCATCACATCGTGCACGGAATTAATAACATCTTCTTCATCAGCAATTTTTTCATCAGTTAGACAATCGAATTCCTCAGATTTGTCTTCTTCATAATCAATTATTGTTTTGCTGTCGTCGTCGTCATCATTTTCATACGATTCACTCCTTTTCTCCGAATTATCATCCTTCCAGAAGTCCGGTGGTACAGTTATTACACTAGTTCCGTCTTCATTTTGAAGAATTACCGGTTCCTTTCCTGATATCTGAACAGATTTTGAGTCAACCGTGACTTCAGCGAATGTAGTTTCCTCATCTGAGATTAAGGCGCCTGTTTCTGGGTGGTGCTTCGATTTGTGTTTCAGTAAGGTAGAACTACTCACGAAAATTTTGTCACAAAATTGACATGGAACGCCCTTTGGTGGTGTCAATCCTTTCACCTCTGTCTGCGGATCAGTCCCAGATAAATATTCACTGACATCAGAAATTCCGTTCTGAACCTCGATTTTTATTGTATCGTTGTCCCGTTCCTCTTTGGATTCTTCATCCCAGTGACACAAGCACAAGCACTTACCACCTCCCGGGTCTTCTTTGTAATTGTCATTTTTCAAAACTGCAACGATAAGTGAAAAGGATGCACTCACTCACTAGATTTTATCAGCTAGAAGTGAAGTTTTCGCCCTCAACCTCATATACTTTGAAGAGGTCTTGGAAGATATTTTCTATCACTAGATCTATACGATACGACTATCGAAAGGCCTTTCTTCCATCAGTCAGACAAATGTAAAAATGATATACAATAGGCCAAGGCCTACCTAGTTACATGTACATGCGAGTTTACTCTATTTTAAACAATAGAAAAATGCACAAAGCAGTATCCTGCTGGAGGCGACACTGAAAATAACCTTCATATAAAAAAAATCTGGCTTGATTTTAATTTTACCTTCCAAGCGAAAATCCAACAATGAGGCACCAAATCCAGCATTTCTAACTATTGTGACTCGCACAGCTGTGTAATTACAGCATCTAAAGGTAACGGACACTTCATTTCTTCTTTTATCGCCCTCTACAAATAATCTGGTCAATTCACTGACAGGCAGTGATGTACTTCTCTTCAAAATAGGTGGTTGCAGAAAAGCCACACCCGCCATATCTACTGCCCGTCGTGAGTTAACCGCAAAGAATGACAATTTTGCTGCCCAGAGACAAAATCTTTAAAGGTAAAGTTTGCGACGGTACAAACGCTCGGGGTGATTACTAGGGGGCACCACAAGCAACCCTTATTTAACAACAGATGGCGAGCAATACACCCACAAATTATGGTTTTATTTTTACACAGAGGTGGTTTTGTTTTAATAAAATGAAAGGTTGCGCACCTTTTGCTGTTACGGCTTTATTGTCAGGTTTAGAATTACTTCGACACAAATATTAGGTTGTGAAGAAAGTTTCACCAGGTGGCTCGTTCGCTCCCTGGGGGCGAAGCGTATTGTATACTAGGTTTTAGGGTCCCCACCACCTGTGGCAAAAAAAAGTTCCATTACAACATATAGTGGTTAGGTGTCCGTATCACCTGCAAATATCGGTAGAACCGTCATCCCCATGTGTCACTAAGTGACAAAAGGCCTTCGTAGTTCCCCACCAGGGGCCCAAAATTTTGGGGCAAAAACCGTCAATCAACCACTAAGGTGACTCTAACGAGCCACCAATTAGTACAATAGACTTCAGTGATTCCTCTTCGACTTACTTGGCTGCAATAAAAATTGATTTGGCGAAGTGGCAAACTGCATGTCTTAAAATTTTGGCTCACTGCAAAAACGAAATGGATTGCGTTACAGGAGTATTTATTATAAATTCAGCATAAAGTATACAGTTACATGTTTAAGTGGCAGAAACGTTAGGTTACTATGTACATTTTTTTTCTTTTTTGCTTACAGAGATTATTTTTTCGCTTATCTTTATGTTCCTCCGTAAGCCAACTTGCAGCTAAGAAATGCTACCGTATAAATGTCAAAATCTCAAGGTACCAAGATAAAATAAGTAACAGAATAACAAACTACTATCTCTAACAATCTTTCAAAGTTCAAGTTTCAACTGCAATAACTTTAAAATCTTCATCAACACAGTATCGAAAAAGAATTTAGTCCTTTTTGACACCAAACTGCTACGTGTGTGCGAGATCCTGCCATCTGTTCTCCAATAAATCACACACGCACATACCGTAAATGTCGCAAATAACGCGCATGCGCATATGACCAACTTTTTGCACTGCGCCTTATTTGAGAACATCAAAAAACCATTTCCACAACAGATGAGGAAGTAAGTAATACTTTTTATAAGTAGCACAGTACAGATTCTCTGGTTGAGAATGATGAGCTGGATGAACAGTGAGCAGAGAGGAGTATAGATGAGGAAGTAAATCATACTTTTTATTAGTAGTATGGTACAGATTCTCTTTCCGAGTCTCACAAATCTCCGTGATTGTGGTAGAAAAAGGGGGTGCGCGGTAAAAAGGGAGTGCGCTTCATTTGCGACATTTACGGTATATCAAATCTATCAATATGGCCTGAACCGTAAATTAGATACGTGCTACTTTGCAAGTGTCTTTTTGTGTACACCTTGCTTCAAGCATCCCTAAATGTTTCCACGGAATACTTTGCATGATTTTAACCTTACCCCTGAATTGTAACCATTTATACGGTAAACAACCATAAAATAACTATTTTAACAGGTTTCTCAAGTTCTATATATTATCAAAACAGCAAATCAAACAACCTGAAGTAATATGGCGTTTCGCATTCAGCTGGTTAAGACGATCTGTTTAACAGATCTGAAGATTTTCAGTCAGTTCACATTAATGCCAATGATGCAAATAGTTCGCCTTGATTTTATCAATGGAAGATCCTTTATCGACGGGCAAGTACCACAACGATAATTTTAAAAAAGCCTTGCCCTCTACAAATATGCAATCAATACTTAAATACTACAACTAAAATTAAAGTTACAATTTTATTCGGAGATATCATACAAACCATCTTACACATTCTTCGGGGCGTTGTTTCTCGGTTCTTTTTAAATTGATTTAACTATACTAGTTATCTATTTACAGTTTTTGACATCATGTTTACAAAGCTTTGTACATTTCAGTATGTGTGAGAGATCGTTTATCATGGTCTTCAATTAATGTCTCCTACCACGTTTCGCAGGTGGTCTTCCTGCGTTCCTCTTTGGTGGCGACTCCGCTGAACCAGCACTCCTACCTCGTCTAGGTTGATCTTCTTCAGCCATTACTAAACCGGTTTCTTCTTGGTCCTCCTCAACCCTTCTCTTTCCACCTCGTGGAGTCCTAGTTTCTTGCTTTTGATCACTTTCATCCTTTTCCTTCTTAATTTTTGGCCTACCTCTACGCGTAACTTTAATAGCAGGGAGCTCCTCTTCCGTTTCTTCAGGCGCTACCTCTTCGTTCTGCTCATCTGCTGTGGGCGCAGCCAGTGGTAATTGCTCTTCTTGTTCTGCCTCCTGTTGATCCACGGCCTCACCTCCATATTCTACGCGAATTTCAACCTCCTGTTCATCCTCCGCATTTTCCTCTTCGGGAATTTCACCACCAGTAAGATCTTGCTGCTGCTGAAGTTGAATTACTGTTGGCGGTTGACCTTCAACAAGCTCCTGGTTCTGTACATCGCTTGCATCAACTATCTGTAAATGATGATAAGCACCTCGACCACGGCCTCTTCCTCGGCCGCTACTTGCACTTTTGTGGCTATTTTGAAGATGGATATAAAGTTCGGAAGATTTTGTGAAAAGTCGCGGGCATCTTGGACAGTTAAACGCCCGCTTTCCTGCATCAGCGACATCTGATTCTCCCGTCAAAACTTTATCAGTACTTTCCATCTCTGGAATCTGGACTGCTCCTGCTTGCTTTACAATGGACTGAGTATTACTACCATTTTGCACAATCTGTAGAGTAACCTCTCCTTCTTCAATACTTCTGTTTTGGATTGCAACCATACCAGAGGTTTCACCCACCAAGCTGTGTGAAAGTGGCACCTCTCCATCTTCATCTCTGAATAATGCTGTTTCTTCTTTGGGCGTTACTGAAGTTCTGGGAGTGTATCTAGAACTTCTCGGACTGTAACGCTTTGTCCGCCGATAGCGCCTCATGTTTTCTTCGTTCAACTCCCACAGTGTGTTTTGTTCCCCAACTATATGCATGGAGCCGTCGTCATCAACAATAATTGTTCCCTTTCGTCTGGCTTTCCTCGTGCTGCATCGGGGAGTGCCATGGTCCTCATGAATGTGCTTGTAAAGTTGCGGAGTGTCATCAAATGTAGCAGTGCAAAAGGGGCAGTTGAACTTCCCTTTTGGACCTTGATCCTCCAATTCTTGCAGTTGCTGTTCACTCTGGAATTCTTGTCCCTGTTGTTCTTGATATTCTGTTGCGATGCGCGCAGGCTGAGGTGTGGGTATTTCCTGCATATGTTGCTGGGGACTATCCAATACCTGGCCACCATGTGCTGCAGATAGTGTTTGCTGTTGGCTTGCCGGCTTCATTCCACTCACACTGTACGGGCCTCTGTAAGGATTCCGTTGCTTTGGTAACAACATTTTAACTCCCCTGCGGGCTTGTGCACCTTCCGCTTCCAGAGTAGGCATCTCGCCCGTCATTACCCCGTCAGTCCCGATAACTTCCTGTCCCATCTGCAAGACACCCTCCGGTCCTTGTCGTTCCAGCATTGGCGGGTTGTCTTGACGATTTCTGTTGTAGATTGAATTGTTTCCTGTGCAACAAAAAAAAGTGACATACAGTTAATAATTGTACTTTAATGATGGAAAAAAATTTGTGTGCAACTTCAGCCATCACACAGCAAAAAGGACGTTTCAATACCTGAAGGTCTGCCAGGCTTACGACGAGGTGGAATCTGTGGTTGGGTAACTTCGGGGCTTTTGTTGATGTTAGCCAGCTGTTGTAGCAAAAATGATGAGTCCCCAATAATAATCGTCACTGGATCTGTCTGCACCCATTTCTCCTCATTGTCAGCGACACCTTTCGTTAGCTCTTGAGACAGCTCTGGATTTACTGCCATATCAAGTGAAGATTCCATTATTGGAGCTTCCTGCCCAAGTTCTGGTGCTGTCGGTTCATCTTGAACATGGGTCGAGGGAGCAATACCTGGGGCTTCAACTTCTTTGTCAGCATGTTCATCCTGCTGCAAACCAACAACCCACACCAGGTTGGTTTGGGTCTCTTGTGAGATTTGGCTTTCAGGATTTAAAATAGTAACGTCATCAGTTTGAACGACGTTTTCAACTAGATCCTCGGGTTGTGTTACGAACACATAATCAGTTTGTGATGCACCTTCAGTTTGCAACTCCAGAGTGACGACTTTCACATCATCAGTTTGACAAACATTGTCAAACATTATCTCCGGATAAATAACTTTACCACGTTCAGTTTGAGTTTCAGCTTCGCGATCAAGTGAAGGATCTATCACCCTCATGGGATCTGTCTGTGCATCCATTTCAAGCTGTTCCTCCGGATCAATAACAATCATGGGTTCAGTCGATGTAGTCCTATTCTTCACAGGTGGTTTCACGGTCTGCGAACCTTTCTGGTGTACTTTTAATTCAGTTTGCATTTTAGTGTCTGTAAATTCTTTTATGTCAGTCTGCATTGCGTTTTCTTGCACCTCGACAGACGCTTGCACTTCACCATCCGATAAAGGTGTTGGGTCCGTTTGAGATTTCTGTTCGCGAACTTCTATTTCAGTTTGAACATAAGATTCCTTCATTTCCTTTATGTCGGTTTGGGTCTTGGATGTTTTGGATGGCCAAATTACTTGCACATGTTGATGATGAGTCTTTGCAGGCTCAGTCTGTAAACACTGTTCAGAAATGGATGGAGGTTCAGTCTGAATGAAGCTTTCTGCCAAAGCAGCTTGCTGAGTTTGGCTTGTCTGATCAAACTGCTCCAACTTTTCTGTCTGTATGCAACTATCATCCAATTTGTTCACTGAGGATTCTGTTTGAGTAGTTTGTTCAAATAGTTCCAATTCGTCCGTTTGCATGAAACTTTCCTCTAACTTCTCCTTTTCAGTTTGCACGTGGCTTTCACCTACAGGTTGTTTTTCTGTCTGCTGCTGTTGTTCCGAATATTCTTTGGTTTCAGTTTGACTGTTTTTCGCATCCGTCTTTTGCTGTGCCTGAACCGAGCTCTCTGATGTCTCGCTTTTCTCTTGAAGAGCACCAGTGTGGTCGGTCTGTGAATTTTTACTCTCCTTCTCCTTGTTGTACACTACAACAAACAAGAACATTAAATGTTATGAAACGAGGTGCAGGAACCTAAGCAAGACAAAATGAGTTACTTTGTCTCTGCATCGACAGTCATTATAGTAAGGGTAACTTGTGATTATTATCTCACTGAGTACATAGACTGTATTGGACATGTTTGTTGAATAATATGATGGAACAATGCCTTGAACAAGATGGAAATGCAGAATGAACAAAACCTGTAAATAAAAGTGTAACTTAAAAATTCAATAACGTTAGTGGACCTTGTTACCAATTTTACCTTTCGTTAAATATCACATTCACCATCTACATTCTGAAACAAAGATTTATTTATTTGTGGGCGGAGAACTCAACATGCATGTATTTTTTTCAGACACTTTATTCCTAAATGTGATTAAATCAACATATCTGTAAATAAAATTAGGTCCAAATTGGCAAAAACACATACCAAATAAAGCAACCAAAGTCCTGGCAACAGGTCTTTCGAATCAAATGACGTCATGATATAAAAATGTGACGTCTTATCTGGCACAGTTTGTATACTGATTTTCAGAAAATGTCACTTTTTCACCCAGAAGACCAGCTGCTCTCTTGAATTTGTGATTTGAGTAATATACTTTTTAAACTTCTGCTGTTCCCACATCAGATTGTTCACTTCCAGACATGATCATGGTAATTTTAACATAAATTATGCACTTTATGGACTGTAATTGATCTCGAGTCAAACCTGTACCTTTGACTACTCAATTTGCTAGCAAGATGTCAAGAAAAGAATGAATGAAATTAACTGGGTCTGACAGCATGAGGACAGTGTGCTTATTTTTATTTTCCAATTTTGACGACAGGTCGAGCAATGAGCGGCCATTTTGTACTTTCCGAGAGGGGGCAGACAGTTTGGTTGGCGCGCTGATTAGTTTCCTAAGCAGGACAGACCAACTTTGTTTTTCCAATTACCTCTGATATACGGATTAAAGTTATCTAGATCTACAAAAACACGAAAAAAGAATTTCATACCGTTAAACTTAACGCGGACATCATCTTCGCTTTTGTCTATTGTGATGCAGCCGAGTAAACATTTACCAATTCCTTCTCCCCATATTTCTTTTGTAAAAGGCACTCCTGTTGTCTGCACATCCTTCACAATGTCCTGAGACAAAGTTAAGTCGAACTGGCTCAAAAGTCTGTCTACGGACATGGTACTTTTCACTTACAAATTCATATCACACCATTTGGATTTTTTCTGTCGACCAAGCGGCTATTTTTTGGCTGGTTCTTCGTCCACATTATTGGCTGGCTCTTCTTTCGTACCTCGTTTCATGCCGAAATCCAGACAAGTCAACTGGAGTCAAGGTCATATATTAGGTGTAGTGAATTAAATAATCGATGTTCCTATTTGTCAAAACGCATCATTATGGTCCAAGATTCTTTTCTAAAATTATTTTTGATCCCGCAATCGTCTAAATACTAAATTCCGAACATTTCTAAGAGTTTTGATGTCTTAAAATTTAAGGTTTCTAAATATGCGATGATTTGCTGGCTACACGTGTCTGGTATCTGGGGTTCTCAAACCTCAAAGCAAAACGCAGATGTCGCTTTTTTTAACAACGACAGACCAGTAGTGACATCTTGCAAGTAAGAAACAAACAGATACCGCGCACACAATAAAAAGGCTACCGGTTTACTTTCTGTATCTTTATTTACCATCAAACATAAAATACTCAAATGAAACAACCATGCTTAGCAGCAAAAAGGTTGAAATTCATAATTAGCTACACACTGTACAATTTGCATAATCGATTTAACTCTGTAATTATGATACAACAAAAACAAGGTAGAACAGGATACCATTATTACTTCTTGTGAAAAAATGTTTCTTAACCCTGAGTGCGACTTTATGCCAGTCCGACGAACAATGTCTGCTAAAATTCCTGTCGGACTGGTAACTTTCAAAAGTTACAGGACCAAATGTCTGGTAGATTTTGAAAAGAAATCTTGTTTTCCCCAGTCTAATGTTAATCAATAAAACACAGTTTTATATAATAAAACTATTATAGTGTGTCTATATCTAGCATTTATCATATTCATAAGTCATTATCATAAGTCATTCTTTTTATTCTGTCCTGTAAGATTGGGTTCGGTCTGGTAACTTTTGAAAGTAGCCAGACGAAATGTCTGGTTGGAGTTCTGGATAAAAGTCGCACACTGTAACCACGCGCAATTTTACGCCTTAGTTTGTATAAAAATCACATTCATTTCAAAATATATTACCTGGTATCGCGAACATGTAGAAATAGCAAAATGAAGTGAAGAAAAATTGCCTATTTGTAATACTTGACCATACGTAATACCATAGCATAATGTGTATGACAAGTTTTGTTAACCATAATGAATATGTATTACGGTACTTCTGTTTTGATTAACTTTTATCAAACAAAACACACTCAATCACACATATGTATCACATTTAAATTGAGAGAAATATTAAATTCCAGATTCGTGTCGTCTTTCTCAAATTCAAATAAAATAATTAAAATTCGCACTCCACATTCAGACACCAAACTTTCAATCAGTGTAAAACGTTCGAGTACTAATTACAAATAATTAGAATTTTAAACTCAATTGATGTACGATATTACTTTACAATATATTAATACAGACGGCACGCGAATGATTATTATTTATCGAGATCCAAATTTCACAACCTATACTTGCATGTGTACAAAGTTGCTTTGTTAAACTGAAAATAAAACTTTTTTGCACCTCTGGCCAGGTCACGAAACAGAAAGGATGACGGAATGAAGGCGGCTGGTGCGCATAGACGACCTGTATTAGAACACATTTTAATTTGGCTTAATATAATTTTCAATCTGCAATGTCCGAATTTTAAATATATGTGCATGTAAGGCATTGTATGTTCCTTTAGCTTATTTTCGTAAAATGTCACGTCCCTTCTACAGTTCCAACATTCATAGTAACATATCAAACCAATGGGAATTCCTAGCATGGACGAAAGGGACTATTTTTTATATCACATAAGACACGAATAACACAAGCTGTTTTTGTGTAACAGCAATGTTTTAAAAATCAACAGGTTTTTTTTAAAACAAAAATTTGGTAACTGGTTGCAACATTCATGATAATCGCAGACAGCAAGGTTCTCGATACAGCAAACCACTTAAATTACAATTATCTCCTTTTAACTGTTAACCTAAAGGCTACTTCACAAGAAAGCTACGATGTCAAATTCTACAGCAGTAGGCTTAACTGAAAATATGGTAGCACCAAGGAGATCGACTGAAAATTTATGACAAATATATCATGATTTTTCAAAGTTAACAATTGGAAAAATCTGTAGTTTGAGTGATTTCCTTTGTAAAGTTTAATCTCATTCCTGTTACAACTGCCATGATATGTACAGATATTTTATTTTATACCTTACTTAACATTTACAAATACGCACATACATATCAACAAGAAAAAGTGTAATAGACATTATCTTTCAATTATTTTTTCAGTGTTGCAAAAACTCAAGTAGTTCTCGATAAAAAATATTTAGCACAGAGGAAAAGTATTTGTTACTTAAGCACTGCTAATCTTCAAACAATGGAAATGTAGTTTCTTCGGATAATTTATTGCCTAGAATATTGCACAAATAGCTATGATCTTTTACTTGCACATGCCAGAGCTAAATGTGAACACGAATCACAGGAGGCCACAGTATAAGATTGAAATCGGTGTTCAAATTATTTTCCATTTCATAAAAGCAGAACTCCCATTACTTATCTCTCGCTACCGTTTTCCACCAAAATTAATTACTGTCCTGGTATTAAATGCAGAAAGAGTCAACATAAAAAGTCTCGGATCTCATGCACAATAAACAGTATCCTGAATATTACTGAAATATCACTTTAAAATTCTAAGTTAAAATATCTCTAGACATAAGATTCTCATTTGAAAAAATATGATTACGTATCACATCTGTAGTAGGCACCAGCGACTTGTATTTCCTCTACATTTGTTTTATCTTCAAAACCTTGCATGGATTTTAAATCCATTTTTGTTATTATCCAAGATACTGTAAAAATGAACCTGTTTAGAATCCACCCATTTATTTTTAGGGAAACTTTTTACACAAAAATAAGCTATGATATTTGTTCAACGGACCGTTTCTTCTTTGTCCTTCGATGTGGACTTTTTGAAGAAGAAACCAGAAAGTCCTCCTGCGTAAATGCAAGAGGCATACCACCCGTCGTGTAGCAAGTGCTCGCTCTGCTTTCCTATCCCGGGGGGGGGGGGCATCCCTGACTGGGGGGATAGCCCATCCCTGGCGGGGGGGGGATAGCCCAATCCTGGCTGGGGGGGGTAGCCCATTCCTGGCTTGGGGGGGGGGTAGCCCATTCCTGACTTGGGGGGGGGGTAGTCCATCCCCAATTTCGAAAATTTTCAATTTTGTTAAGGTACAGAAAAATATTCCGGTAATTCGAAAAAAATTATTGAGCCCAGGTCAGTACATAACACATACAAGATCACCAAATTATGAACTTATTTGTTAGTACTTATTAAAATAGTTCAAGAGAACCACTATAGATTTTCGCTTCATATTTTGGCAAAACTTATCGATTGTTGCATTAAATTATGTTCACATCGGATCCAAGAGAAATATTCATATACCAGGTTTGCTGAAATGCACCAATAAAGAGGTTCTTTCTTCCTTAATTTACACCAATTTCCGTGAAAAAGAATACATGTTCCAGATAGTGCAACGGACATTTATTTGCTAATCGAAAAGAAAAATAGCCCTGTGACGGGCTGAGGTGGTTTAAGTTAAATGTGTAAAAAAGATGTCAAATGTCAAAAAGTCAAACACATGGACTATGGAGGAGGTTCAAAAAAAAAATAAATTGACACAATGAGGTTCACACAAATTTATGTCAATTTTGACGTCAGATATGAAGGTCATCAAAATTGGTCAGAAATACTTTCTATGGACATTTTGAGGGTTTTTGGTGAGCATCATATGTGAC
>JBCAUG010518858.1:0-15028 GCA_038406175.1 Haplosyllis leylae | reverse complement strand
TGTTTCATGGAGTCCAGGACAAACCATCTCTGTTTCCAACCCTTGAGCAAGGCGCCGCGCTTGTACAAGTAGCCCTCATGCGTCCGGTGCTCTGTAATATTGGCAGAGAACTGGTCAAACACCTCCGAGGTGAGGGTGGCGCCGTCCGACGAGCGAGGAGTGAGGGTGTCCGCGGCCGTGGGTGCGTCTAACGACCCGGCTACAGGCAAACACAAAAACAAAAACAGCCATGCAAACATCAAAGCAATAATAATAACGATAAGAATAGTATACTACAAAAATATGCGGCAAAATAACTTTGAAAATAATGCAGGGAAATTTATCAGGATCACACGTTGTTGGTAAAGTTGACACAGGTATACAAGGGGAAATATGCGAAGCTACATTTTTATGTGCAATGCTGGAGGTGCCGAAAACACGTCGTAAAACAGATGACACAAATTTAGCTTTTAAAGTAAGCACATCAAAACTAAACATGCCATTCTAAAGCACAGAGCGAAGGATAAAAAATAATCTGGTAATGGCATTAATACAGCTAAACATTGTAGTGATAACAAGCTAAAAAGATTCTCCTTCATCTTCAATTTATGTTTATGTTGTATTTTTACATGCAATTTGATGGAACTCGGGTAAGCAAGAGTTTAGCTGTCTCCAAAACTGTCAGTAGATTGAGTCAGAAAGGCCAAGACTTATTTTCAAACGACCAATTTGGCGAAATTTATTACAAGGTCAAAAGGGACGCGTCAAAAGGGAGTACATGTACATGTATTCCCCTCTCCTCTTCCTCTTCAAGTTACATCTCATACGAGACTGAAAGTATTCGATATTTATTCCATATCTCACTTTTAAAATTTGATGTGATAAGACGCAATCTCCACTTGGAAACAATAAGCAAATGTATTTAAGACTGTCCTGAATGTAGAAGCTCTACTCATTATTTGGGCCAAACCTCTCCCTCTTAAGTTCAGAACTTTGGTGATATGCCTCATTAATGTTAATTACATTCACTTTTCTTTTGGCCAGTCACCCCCGTTTCTTACCTCCAGTTACAGATGCCGTCTCAGATATACTGGCTTTGGATAACGTTGTGTTGCTATCACTGATCTCTGACACGGGGCGGAGGCGGGAACAGTTCTTTGGCACATGTGGTACACACTTTTCGTGGCAGTTGTAACCGCAGTCACTACATCTCATTCCTAAAATACAAAGTTGAGCACATTTACAATATTTAATGCATTTCACTAGATAAAATAATTTTGCAGTGAGGTTTTAAATATTGCGATAAAAATTATTATTAAGAGCGTCCAAAACACTGGAGGTGGTTGGTCTGGGTAAATGTGGGGTTTGCCATGAAATGACGGGACCATTGTGATTTACGAGTTTTCTGAGTTACGTGCGTTGACACGATGACACTGATTGAACAGTTAAGAGTCCTTTGTTCTGCTCTATATCATTTTCACCAATTACTACAAAGAGTCTGGTGTAAAAGTGCTCTTGTACCTGTTTTGACCAAACCCCACAGTACGTGTGAACAGTAGTCGCAGTACGCAGGCGTCGTGTATGTGAACTTTTCGAACCGGTGAGGTTGACTGAACATCTTAGCTGCCTCTCCAAGCATCTTGCCTTTGACTAGGATTTCTATGGTTGAGCGTTTGTGAATGGTACGTCCATGTGAACGCACAAGTTGTGTGTTGAACGACATCTGGCGGATTAGCTGCTCTCGTGTCGGATGATCCAGGTGTTCCCACACGACTTTCCACCTCTGTGGGAGATAGCCCATTTCTGTCTCTAGTTTTAGAATTTCCTGTGGAAAGAAAGATGTCATTATATCAGGAACTGTGCCGATGAACACCAGTATTATCATGATTAGAAGCAAAAAATTCTAGGGAGTCTCGATCTGGTATTGTTTCACGTATCCAAACCGAATTCTGTTAATCACAAAACTAACCTGTAACAAATATGTGCAAGCGTCTGGTTGAACATGCTCAATGTTATCATAGCAACCGTTCACAATTCGCCGCGTATTCTGTGTGATGGCAAGTTCTGCCTCTTCCTCCTCATCCTCCATTTTCTGTTCCTTGGCGACAACCTCAATGTCATAGATAGGGCCGTGTGCCAGATCTTCCTTCAGGAAATATTCCCATATCTTCAAGTTTGCTATGTTGGAGTATGGTCGCAGTACCTAGAAGAACATTGCGTCAGGTGAACCCAAACCAAGATGCACACTTTCACAAGTTAATTCCTCATTTTGATACCTTTCTCTCAAGCTCCAAAAGCACATCTCGTACGAGTGTAGTACAGATGCCATTTTGAAGGTATGGTGTGACCGATGGTCAATTTACAAAGCTTTAGAACGAGGACAGTTCTATATTCTGGAAATAATTACCACGTCGTGTTCACTGGGGTTGTAGTTGAAGTTGTAGAACACAGCTGATCGTTTGTGGTGTCTGTCTATGTAATCCCAGATGGACATTCCACCTGCGTTGTGCTTCGGTGAGTAGCCTGGTTCCGCTTCAAGACCTGGCTCAGCCTATCAGAATGGAAGTATTGTTTTATGATAAAATTCAAGACACTGGTTTATTTGCCATATATCATGTAAAATATATCACGTTTGACATTTGAAAATTGTATTTGTAAGTAAATATTCCTATGAGGCACATACGTGCATTCCGCCCCCTGCCCCCAAATATACACAACTTGGACACAAGATGGACACTTTCACAAGTTAATTCCTCATTTTGATACCTATCTCTCAAGCTCTAAAAGCACATCTTTTAGAAGTGTAGCCCATATCTGCCGTTCTTTATACCACGATTCATTCAGTACCAACCTTTGGTCGTGACTTTCCGTCATACAGCAGCCACCCGGCCTCCATCCGCTCCAATTCGTTGTCCAACATAAAAGTACGAAATCTGTTGGAGACGTAGTGGTAGCCGAGGAAACGAACGTACATCTGGTTAAACTCAAAGGACAAGGGAAACTGCAGCAGAATCTGTAAAACATAATAACTACACCATGAAATATGTTCAATGCCAAACATTTTGTCTTTGTAACAAATGATTTAATGAAGTAGGACTCTGAAGTGAAGGAAATTTGTGAACGTTTTTGCACTTTATAGAAAGTTGTCAAATTCCTTGTTATTGGAAGCATTTCGTTGCCTTTATTTTCGGAAACTATTAATAAAAGACTTCTGTCAGAGCTTACATTTTTATTCCCCACCGGCTTATCTCGTATTTCAATCTGAAAACGCACCACGTTAATTTAAGCAACAACAATCGCCACTGTTTTATTACCTGATGAACAACATCCAGAAACTGCAGGAAGATCGGCGCGAAACCAGAGGCCTGATTGGCTGCCGTCTGGTTGCTTCGATGGGTGAACCTGTGACCGAACGACAACCACTCCTTCTCAATCAGCGTTCTAAAGCCTGCGATAGTTCTGTAGTACGGGTCCATCAACAACTGAGCTACTGACACAACCTACAAAGTTTTCCTTAAGTAATATTGCGCAAAGGGTTTCCTTTCACAACACTTCTTACAATGAAAATTATTTGCAAATCCTCAATGTTCGGACAAAGGAAAGAATATCTGAACCGTAAAAGATTACCATAACCGTGACCCATACCCTTTTTTTTGGGGGGGGGGGGGCACAAGGGGCTTACAGTCCCTTTTCAGTGTACTATTAGCACGAGGTAGTTTCTTCCAGAGGACTGTCCGAAATTATTGACCATGATTTATTTTAAAATTGCCATTCAAGAATTATTTTTAATTAATTTTACCTGTGTTGTGAAATCCCATCCATCCTCCAGACACACCATGACTGATGAACCCTGTACGTCTATCAGATCCACTATGGCTCCTGATATCTGCAGGATGTTCTGAAGCTGTGACGAGAACACGCGAAGACTATTTATCAAACACACTACACATGGTTTCTGTTCTGGATCGAAGGGAAATACAGTGCTCTCTGAATACCTCAACACCACTTAGGTAGGATTAAACTATTTCAAGAAATTGATTGAACTGCGTTTAAGTCCAACATTGACATGGTTTCTTTGAAGACCGAGGTAAAAGGAATACAGCGCAATCAAAACAAAATCTAACAAGTTTTAGCTTCATTGTTCACTGGATAAAACATGAACCTTAATTACGAAAAATGCCCACCTGTGGTAGCCACTCCGTCTCTTCCATGGCTTTCAGAAAGCCTCGCTCATTCTCATTGAACGGAGAACTGGGAACACAGGCTCGCATTAACTTCTTAAAGCTTGACTTGACATGGCGCACCTCGTAGTAGTCGACTGGGATGAAGTCGCATTTCGGGAAAGATTCCATCTTAATGCCCTGTTTGTCAAATGTAAAATTTATCATGTTTGAGAATTTAATACCACACCCAATATTAGGACTTTTTAAAATATTTTGTGCAACAAATAAATGTTTTTATGGCCAGTCTTCACTTTGGTTCTACTGATGGGAACAAATTTATTTGTGTAAAGTTCTCTTTGCACGGAAGAACTGTTCTGATAAATTTCATGTGCCTCAATTAGTTGTTTTACATCAACCAGCAATAAGAATCAAATACTTGTAAATAAAACTGTATCCGTACCTTAACTTGCGTCTTCTCTCCGAGTACGTATAACACAGCCTTGTTGAACGTCTGCGGTGCAAGATCGGCCAATTCGCTTTCCGTACTGCTCGTATGATGCTTCATCTGGTACTGTAAACTGCCGGTCGAAATGCGACCTTTGTCTCGTAAACTTCCTCTCTTACCCAAAGCTGTCGAGGAAATATTTTTTTCATATTAGGAAAGGTGTCCGAGAAAGTAATTCATTCAATGTTCAAACTACTAAAAGTGCGGTGGGAAAATTATTTACTTTCCGTCCGCTAATATATTAAACCTGGCTATTCACACTGATTAAACAATGAAGGAGCATTTTCAAATGGCGAACAAGGCTTTAATTCCACAGCAACTAGGTTTCAGTGTCCATCAAAGTTTCTGGATGGGTGGGTATTTTCACACCAACAGGGGGTACTTTTTAAAATATTTTGGAACAGACTTCACACGTGCATAACTTAGAACGAAAGCTTAACAGCTGTTAATCAACGTGTGATTCAATGGTAATTCATAGTGATTCACGAATGCTTAAATTATATCTGAAGCTCAAAGCATTAATGTCTCTCAGATCTTAACAACAAACAGAGGGCAATTGCTGAAAACAATTGCGGCTAAAACCAGATTTCTTACCCTGCCCCTTTAATTCAGTTATAATTCTTGAAATGATTAGCCATCACAGAAAAGATTTTCAAACTTAACAATAGTGAGAGCAAATAATCAATGTTAAAGTTTACCAAGAGGTAAGCACACTGCATACATACATTTCATCTTACCACCACTGCTTCTCAGCGTTGTAACAGCCCGGGCGATGGGGTTGGCATTCCGCCTCATGGAGTCCGGGGTGTCCGGTATCATCACCCCGTCACCGCCCGCCGCCGACATGACGAGGGAGTCGAGGCTCGTCAGGGAGTCGCTCATTGAGGTATCCGTGTACTGCGTCCCCATGGGTGTCGCTGAAACCAGAGCTGCGAAGTACTTCTCCTGCTCCACACTAGAGGACGTCACCTGCTCTGAACCTGGTGTTGAACCTGCGGATAAATTTCAATAGTTTTTCTTGTGATCTTTTAACACTACAGTTGTAACTTTTATAACTAACACAAAGTGGAGTAAATTCTTGTAAACGGAATTTCTTAATACTTACTGGTTGACGGATTGCTGTGGTGACCTTTGAACATACCCATCATGCCTTTGGCATGAAAGCCGCTGGCTCGTAATAATACTGCTTTGGTCCTTTGGTGTCTCCAAGTTATAACTGGAAATCTACATACAAATACCATGGAACGTTAAATATCAGTATCTGAATCATCGCAATACCAAACTACAAGCAATTATCAATCTGGTCAATTTAAAAGGGAGCAACCCTGTCACCAAATCTGTTGTGTCACTTCTCATTTTATGCCAAAATCATCTTTTGTTTTATCTATTTTCTCTGTTGTTTTATGAAATTTTTATAAAATCTCTCGTGGCGTCTCAAAATAATCGTTTTATCGTAAAATGAAATCCAACAAACATGAATTGATACACTCACCTGTATTGCCTATTGCTGCGAGCTAGTCTTCGTATACTATCATCAGAGATAGTATTAGGTACGACCAGCACTGCAGGGTAGCTCCTACATAAACTGTAGTTGGTGTTGACCACGGAGAGTCTGAGGGCTTCGTAGCGACCGGATTTCTGTTGGTTGTTGAGCAAGGATCCGATCCCCAGACGGGCCCAGTCTCGGCTGTAGGCTCGTTCCGCTAACCGGTCGAGGCTCTTGGCATCAGTTTGTATAGCAAGTGTAATCTCTGCTTCGTCTATCACTATAAAGATATTTTAATTTATGTTTGAAAATTCCTGGTTAGATTGAGAACATTTTTAAGGCAACAGAAATGTTTATTTTGCTTCATAGTGACGGAAAGCGAATCGCCAAAGCTCCCCTTGAAAGTGATGGCAAAAAAATCCCTTCTGTTCAATGTGAACCCTACTTTGCCACATACTTAAGTGCTCAAAAAATTCTCTATTGAGGTTGGTAAATCAAAGTCAACCGGCACGTACCAGCTAATTCTTCGTCAATGGAAGCCCCGTTTGCTCTGCCGTTTTCACGTCGTGTCATGGGAGGCGTTGGTAAGATGTACTTCTGTTTGGAGGTGCTGCTCTTTGATTTCAGTCCAGCTTTCTTCGCTGTCTTCATCAACGTCCTCTTCGCAAAACCCCTTAAATAATAACAGCACCAATATTTCTCACAATATCTTCAGGTGCTGAGTTGCCCTGTTTACTTTCACAATTTTTTCAATTCAAGTCGCAACGTAGGCATTACTTTGTTCTCAAGTCAAGATAGACTTACTTAAGAGAAGCGTTCTTCTCCTTGTTGGTCTTCCCAGGAATAGGTTGCGCGTGGTGACCCTGGAAAGCGAACGTCGTCATGACGCTCGGAGGATTACGCACTTTGTTCACCAATTTTCGTAGCGTCTCCACATCTTCGGCGTTCACCTCTTCATCAAAGGCTATCTTCATTAACTACAACGGAAAGGGCAAGGTATTTTACTTGTGGATATCACTTTTCTTGTTGGAAATGTTACACACATTAGGTAAAACAAAACTAGGTTATTCGGTATCTTTTGCATACTTGGAATGTAACAGATCTCAGCTGTAATCCCTCTTGTAGCCACTGATCGATGTGTGCAACGTACTGAACACTGATCTTCTTTTCTCGGACTAGTGTCGAAACCGGAAACGCTCTGCAAACTACCTGCTCACAGGCTGTAGATAAAATAATGTGGAGAGTTTCTGATATTGTGGAACAATAATGAAGCCACCATTAACATCAACACTAAGTCATCGTAATTTCCATGATAAATGTATCGTAATCCATGTCATTTTAAAACATTACCTTTTGTACTACATGAAAGCAATAGAAACCGATTTATTTTACACGATTTCCAACGTAATGTTAAAGTCTACCTAGAGGATCGCAGGGTGTTCCCTTGAATATAACCCTGTAATTTGTGAGGAAAGCAGCCCCCTCTGCTGGTAGGAGAGGAGGTCCTCCCATGTTCAACCCGCTACCCTCCTCCCTTCCATCCGGGAGCAAATACACACGAAGCCCGTCCATGATGATTTCCTCACCAGGCAACAGTGTAGGAGTCAGTATCTTCGGCTGCAAAGCAGACGTGTCAACTAAACATTTACCCAAGTAATATTTCAAAAATTACGTGGTATCATCCTTTAATCAAAAGGTCCTTGCTATCAGTTTTTGAAAATAGCTTCATGACTCTTGTTGATTATGTAAGATTTACAAAATTACAAATACAGCCTCCACTGCAAAGCCAGCTATTTTTTTTAATTGTCGCTAAAATGCAGTACTTGGAATGTTGATTATTCAGGTCATTAATGAGACATGTTACAAATTGTTCGGTTACAAAAGGGAAATGAGCATCACGGATGACCAATCAGAAGCCGTTCTAATGGTCTGTTTTCACTGGACAACACCGAGAATGATACGGAGGCCGAGACAGACAATGATACTTATGGGTTCCACTGTAATATGCAGAGCGCTTCACACTGCACCGAGACCCTGTCACTGATGCCATTGGCTAATTTTTGCTATTTTATCAGCCTCGCTACATATATCGTTCTCGGTGTCGCTGAGTGTGAACATACCATAATGTAGCACTGTCATACCTTTTGTATCGGAGGCAGCCTCTTGCTTTCACTAAAGACGCCCTCTAGCGTTTCGATGTGCATCGCCACGACGCCGGGGATCATCTGGTGCAGCGCCTTGATGTGTGCCTCCGTGACGCCGCTCTCTGTGCAAACCTTGTCCACGAAACGCGTGACGAACCGAACGACGTCGGTGCCCGCTTCCGACACCTCCTGCTCGTCGAAACCGCTCTCAGCGTCGAAACTGTCACTTTCAGCAACACTAGGAAAAAAAAACAATAATGCTAAGTAGCATAGTGTCGCACCGCACCTGAGTTTGAACTTGGTATCGTTGTTTTTAGCTCAATAGATATGTGACTACATAGATTGTTAGGTAGCCAGCAAGATATATAGCTCGTTAACTACTAAAGATAGATATCTAGCATGTGAAAAGGATAATTAGCTAATAGAGAGAGAGAGAGGGGTACAGATAATAGTGAGTTGTTTAGAATCTCCTAAAATGCATTTAGCAATTTTTTAAAAAAAAACTGTTTTGGTCCGAACATATGTCCAGGGAAATCTGGTGTTATCTCATTTTCGGAGGGGTGGGGGTCCTGGGTCAAAAATTAAAGTTCCTCAGAATGGCATGAGACATGTTTTGGTTTTGGAATTTTTGTGCTTGAAGCTTCGCTACGAATAATACTTCAAGAACACACACAGGACGGACACAAGAGCCTCTACCTGTTGGTGATATTACTGCTTGTACTTTCTCCTTCAATTCCACTGGGTGGGTCTTTCAGAGTTCTGCTGGCATCAAGAGGAACTCGCATGAACACCATTCGGTTTGCATAATGTATCGCTTGACTGTACACGATTGATTCCTCATTGCTTATCATTTCCTTCTGCTCTTCTGGACTTAAATTATTCCAGATTCTCATCTGTTCTGCTGCGATCTCCAAAGCACTGATTTCTTTGGGTTTGAACTGTCCGACTGATTGTATTTGTGCGAGTGAACGCCGCTTGCCTTCTGGCGTCAACCCGGGTCCCCGGCTCTCTCGACCATTTTCTGCCCTCTGAAAAACACATATGACAAGTGCACTTTTATGGCAATGACAACATATGGCATTTGTAGAATACAACATGAATATACTTCTTTGGCGCAGTTTATTCCCCAAATTTCATTGCCATTGAACTATTGGCGGAACAACAGACTCTCTTTACGGTGTTACATTTTGTCAGTAATCTTCTTTTTACAACCAACAAACTGATCACATGTCCTATTGCCATTAAATGTATCAACAGTAACCTCCTTGTTATGAAAAGTTGGCCCGTAACAGAGAATTTAATGCACTTTTGATTTCTTTTATTAGGAATGTTGTACCAAGAAACTTACATCTCTGTCTCGAGGACTGTGGCGATTGTGCCCGATCGTGTTGTATTTGTCAGTTGGTGTGACTAGATGTTCTTCATACTGAGGGAGGTACAGTTGTCGGATCTGCTGCTGAACGTCCTGGTAGAACGTGGCTTCCCAGAAGCCCTGGTTGCCCCAAACGGCATGCTCCTGAACACATGTGTATGCGAACTGAATAATGCCTGTGCTCAGTTTCTGAAAAATAGTATGACAAATACTGAAATTCAAAAATGAAAATAAACACGTTATTGCTATGTTTAGGGATTGATGAGAATCTTGGCATGAACTTAAGTTCCATTATTTCCATCTTTTTTTACCGTCTGATCATCCTTGTCGGTGGCATTTAGGCTAGACCCTGTATCATGATATTCCCTAGCCAATGGCTAAATTACATAGACACCTGAAGATGGTTCCAGTACGTAACAGTTACTACCATGGATACTTACCCGACAGAAAGAAGTGCATAGTGGCAGTATAGCAGCAGCGATTCCGTTCTCGTCCATAGCGGACTCGTTTTGTAGTGCACAATTAAGTAAGCGAACAACCATGTCGAACTGCTGGTGCTCTAGCATGGCTCTGTTGCTCTGGACGTGGAAACTAAGCTCGTCGACCAAAGCCAGGCGGGCCACCTTCCCCTTAAGTGCCCGCAAAACTGCGGGGAATATCTGTATAAAAATTTAAGAGTTCACATCCTTCGTTACGCCTTCAACGAACAGGAATGTAACTAGCATCGTATAAAGTATAGGCAACAAAACGTCTTCTTGCCCCTGGTCGTTTTCAACGAATCTTTTTCGGGGTTTTCATAAACTTTCACTTTACCTTTCTGGCATCAGAAATTTTATTCTCGAACACAAAGTTGATGCAGTTGCGCAGAACTTCGAGCCTTCGCGCATTGTGAATGAACAAGTGCGCCCGATCCGCAGGCGAACTGATGTTCGGTCCAATCGGAACGATTCTCCTTTGTGCAGGTCGAATTTGCGACAACCTGAATAGAGTTAAACACAAATATTAAGCAGGATTGGTATAAATTACACATAGAATTACACAACACTGAAAGCATGGGAGATATTTCTGCACAAAATAAACCCCGAAATACTCAATCAGCCAAAGTACATAAAAATAATATGGCATAGGCGTATATAAGGTTAATTCTGTGACTTGCAACTCTCTTAAATTGATTTGATTCAAGCTCAAAAATGCTGATAAAAAACCTATTAAATGTATTCATGTAAAGAAGGGACGATGACAAGAAGCCAATTAACAGCCGACAAATTAGCTCACATAAAGTGACGAGTGGAAATGCAATTACAAAACTGTATTACATGCCGAGGGAATGCTTTGAAATTAAGTGAATCATAAATTGTATAAAAACAGCAGTGCATAGTCTGTCAAATAGTGGCAGTTAAAATTGAAAAAAAATTTGCACGGAATTTCAAAGCTGAAAGGGACATGCACAAAATGGACTTTTTAGAAACTTTGAATCATACACAAAAATTCTTGAACTATACTTCCGAAATATAATCAAGAACTTCTCTAGCCTGTTGTATAATAAAAACACATATCATGCATTTTAGACCACACAACAAAAATTCAAGTTGATAATCAGTTAATACTTAAAGGCATTTCTTTTCTTTTATAATTTCTGGAACTTCAAATATGTTTAAACGAAAAGGTTAATGTTCATTTTATTTATTGTACACTCACCAAGATGAAGAGGAAACGATGACACAGATAGTGAAATAACTTGTGAAGCAACACGCAAAGTAACGGGAAAATACTCATTTGCCGCATTTTTCGGTAATCTCAAATTTAAATTAATATGTGCAAATGCGTCGCTTGTGAAATGAAAAAAAAACCTTCGATTTAGATGTTCGTAACAAATATAGGCTCTTGCACAGTAGTATTAAAACTACATGCACATTGTATGATATCAGTTTTGAACCCAAGTTGCATCTAAATGAATGAAAAAGTGCCATGTTCCGATTAAAATGGTACAAGCTCAACATATTTCTATCAGCATCTTTTCAACTTACGAAAAACAATTAATTGGAACACAACCGCCCGGGTACTGATCAAATGCGGCAAATGGCTAGATGTGTCAAGACAAGAAAACGAAAGAAAAATTGTACACCTGTAGGATAGGAATGATTTACTTACAAAGTCAGAACACTGATACACAAACAAAACAGAGTTCATCGGTTAAAAACGTATCCACTACACAGAACGTTTTTGCTTATTTTGTCTATTTTTATTTACTTATTTTGTTTGTATGACTATGAATAGGAAAGAAATAAACCCATTTGTCTGGCATAAATTTTTGCATAATTTTCAACACCTACAAGGCTATTTGTGTGATTTAAATATTTTTGGTCAGAATTTCAACACGTATTTTTTCATATTTTCTAAATCAAACACAAAACAATTCAGTATTCAGTTAATTTGGTTTTTGACATTAATTTTCTTTTCAAATTGATAAAATCAATATCTTAAAATCTAATTTGCTCACGCCATTCAATTTACAGCTAATCACAACATAAATTCAGTCATGATAATTACTGTTGTAATTTTTACCGCCCGCATCCGACGGATGGGGAAGGTATTGTTTTCACAGGTGTGTCTCGGTCCACGGGGGGGAGGGGTACCCCTGGTCTCTGGTCACAGGTCCTTTCCAGGTGGGAGGGGGTACCCCAGTCAGGTGTTATGTTTGTCTCCCCAGTCAGGACCACGACAGGGGTACCCCCTGCCCCACCCCAAGCCAGGCCCAGGACAGGGGTAACCCCCTCCCCTGGCCAGAACCAGGACAGGGTACTCACGCCCCCCTCCCCCCCAATTCAAAATCCCATAATTTCTTCTTCTTCTTCTTTTTTTTGGGGGGGGGGTCCGTGACACATCTACTTGTAGTTTGGGGTAAACTATCAAATTTTAACATTTTTCTCCTGCCAGTTGTAGCTGTGTTCATTGCAGATAGTCTCCCTGTGGAGACTAATCAATAATTTTCGTCTTATTCAATATACTTACAAGAAATTCTTGATGATAAGATTGCAGTGAAAATGACGTCACTCTTCAATTTCATGTGCCGCCGTCATCACCTTGTTCACAAGAAATATAATTTGGTACTTTCCTCTAAAATTAATAAACTTACTTAGATTTGATGTGATGCTTCTGGATCCCTTCATCAATAATTTCCTCCACGACTCGAGAGTTCAGCACGGGGAACGTGGGTTGGTGGATCCGACAGTGAGCGCCCTCTGAAGGCTTCGGGATTTTTTGCACATAAGGTTGGGAACTTGGACTCTCCTGGGACAAAATAGACAAATATTTGTATTCATCAGCCAATTGATTGTCTGAAGATGTTCATAAATTATTATTAGCATTGTGACATGGCTAATATACACGTGTATAATGCTGAGTTTCATATGGATCTAATTATATTTTCATCCAAATAAAAATCTTGCACTCACGTTGTTGTAGAGCTGGTGCGCCAAGTCTTTGATGTTTTTGATTGTTTTGCTCGTGTTCGCTTCTTCAGCTTGAAGTGACTCTTGTAAACTTGCAAAGACCTAAGGAATTAGACAAAAATTCACAATGAAGTTCTTCATCACACGTCACATAAAGTATAAGGTTTGAAGTCACGCCAACATCTGCATCAGTCTAATGGCTCATTTACAAAGCCAGAGTCCCGTAGCGATCCCAATACCTAACCAAACGGCATCGCAGTGTTGTGCAGAAACCATTCACATCGCACAGAATCAGATCCTGATCCCCAATCGTTGCTGTAATACTGGGGGGGGGGGGGGGGGTTCACAAAGGTCATGAATAGTAATTCGCGAATAAGCTCTTTGGATTTCTGGTAATCTCTGGAATAGTACCAGTCTAAATCAGTAGTTTTACTATTTATAAGCCTTATTTGCCTCCTATTCATGAATGGCTTAATCGGCAAAAAGGACGATTATGAAGCAAATAAGCTATTCAGCCTTTTGTGAAAACCCCCCTGGTATCGAGATCGGTATCGGGATGGGTACTCTGTCTCCGGCAATATAAATGAATCATAACATGGGATCAATGGTGACGCAGGGAACCGTATGGAACCCATTCACTCTGTTTATATTTATATCAGCAAAACTTTTGCCACAAACGAGGAATAAAAACAACGTATTACTCAATTTGTCGCAGGATTATTAAACAGGTTTTGAATTTGCAGTGTTCAGCCCATTTCTAAGTTTGACGGTTTCTTTCGGAAAGCTTCAACGCAGTAGGATACCTCATCGAACAAATCTGTGACCCTGAAAGGAGGTCCCCGCTCAGCTACAAAAGTACTGAAAGACATGGAGTCAAGCACCCGGGTCGTGAAATCATCCTCTATCAAGCCTCGGTGTCCCAGAAAATTGGCCTGTAATCAAAGTGAAATAAAATTACACGCACTTTCATTGTCATAAGTAAAAGACCATCTTCACGTTTGCTTGCATTTCACATATTATATACATCGACCAAAACAAACTGCATATTATTATCAAAGACTTTTTCGTTACAGGACAAATTTTTTTTAAAAAAACAAGAAAGTCCTCCTGCGTGAACGCAAGAGGCACACCGCCCGCCGCGTAGCAAGTGCTCCCTGTGTTGTCCTGTCCAGGGGGGGGGCTACTTAGCCCCCCCCCCAGCTGGCACTTACAGCGCGATTCACAGAGCCAAGGGATTCACGGCTTCACGGCCATACTCCATTTCCCTGGTATTATTCCTTAAAATCCCCCATTGCCATGAATGGAGGGTACGGGCCAAGGGCAGGTACGCACCCCTGAACACTGTTCTGGTTCGTGGCTTCACAGCTTTGTGAATCGCGCTGTGAGTACCCCTCCCCGGCTGGGACTGAGTACCCCCACCCCCCCGTACTACGTACGTGGGCGGTAATTACTGAGTCAAGGTAAGTCACCTTAAACTGAAGGATATTTGACACAATCACTGAATCTTTATTTCGCGTTTACGCTAAAAGAGGATATACGAAATTTACTACAATTTCCTTTGTACCTTGTGGAATGTGATGAAGGGCTGTGGATGAATTCTTATGATAGTCAAGCATGATCTGTAGGCGAAGAAAAGCTCAGCAAAAAGCCGCATGAATACTGCTCGGATTTCTTTGTCCTAAAATTACGTTAATAAACAACATTTTATAATAACTAAAAAGAAATTTTGATGAACCACAATACACTTTATTTTCGTTTTTTTAAACTTTGTTATTGTCAACCTATTATTAGTTAGAATTAAAAACGAGATTCGAGATTTGTTATCAGTGTGAACTGGGGGGGGGGGGGGGGAAGAGAAGAGAGAAAATCGAAACAGGACCCAAGTTTTGAAAAAAAATTTTTCCACTGTGGGGGTAGGAGGGTTGTT
>JBCAUG010518747.1:0-15028 GCA_038406175.1 Haplosyllis leylae | reverse complement strand
AGGTACACAAAAATAACTTTCTTAGAGTAGAACAAAATTTAACGAAAAGAAATATTCACAAAAAGATATTGCAACAGCTGTTCGTGGTAACAGAAATACCTTTTCTTGTCGAAAACTCATTGCCACTTCATAACAAACTTTCGTTAGAATTTATTCTCATCGGCTTCGTATTGGCATATTTTCAATTCGAATCAACCAGGAAACTGACAAAACCTTGACAGAAAGAAACTTCTCCACTGTGCAATTAAAACCTGGGTTCATGCCAGAGAATTGATTATGTTGTCATTGATATCTCTCCAAATTTCTTGGAAATAGGGAATTGGAAAAACTTCAGTAAATAATTCAGGTGGAATATTTGTTTCCAATGTCACCTTTCCTTCTCGACCACTAAATATTGTTTGTTTTTCACAAAACCTGAACAACTTTTCAGCAGTGTCTTGTCTAATTTTTCACGAACAGTATGATTTTTCAGACTTAGGGTAATTAAAAGTGGTACTCAATACTATAGGTGCTCCACAGCCGTTGAGCTGGTGAGATTCATTGAATGGATGTTGATGGAAACTTATGCCAATGGCATCTGTGGGGAATTTGGAATGTCACAAGTAACGAGAGAAATCGCATTCATGGTCATCAACGTGGTACTAAAGAGGATTACGTGTGACGGTGCAAATGTATACGAGATAGTCCAGCAGCAAAAGAAGGTGAGGATTTTATGTCTGTGTGTAATCAAATTGCTGAACAAATTAATGGAGAAATGATGAACACGAAAACGGCCATCTGCTTCAATCTTCTATGTCAAATGGTTCGAAAAGGACACTTTTTAGATGAAACCAGGAAATGCACGTTCCATGGAAATGAATATCCATGAGGGACTCTTATCATGCAATAAAGTAAAATAAGTTCTGGGAAATGATGTCCTAGCTTCAACTAGTTTGACAACTATTATAACTTTCCATTTGGAGTCCAGAATGCCAACCATTAAACCAAATCTGCAGGTAGCAGAATTTTTTTAAAGTTTCACAAATGCTTCTGGTCCCGTTTAAGACGGCAAAGGTCGACTGCAATTTTTCTCCCTTAGCTGAGCAAGTAACTTGCCATGTTTTTCTTATCTTGTTTTTGTTACATACAAAAGAACACAATAGATAATTCTTTGCATCTAAATTTAACACCTTGTCAATTGTGACTTTAATTGGTTCTGGAGTTATTTTTCTGCATATCCCTCTGTGTGACTTTGCGTTAAATGGAATAGAAAAATTATTGCCTTGTCCAGAAAATATTCAATTCCTTTGTCAGGATTTAGGTTGATAAGGTCACAATCAACAATTTTGCTGGGCATTTAACTTGTAAAATCTCATATTTTGGAAAACATAGTGAAATAGCTGTAAAAATGTAGGTCGTGGTTGTTGCGTGGTTATTTCTATTTTCCAAAGTATGGCAATTTACAAATTAATTGTCCTTCAGAATTATTGATCATGTCATTATCCACTGAAGCCCTGTTGCAGGAATTGAATATTTTGTGCATGGACAAGTACTCAATTTTGGAGAGCCATTAAATCATTCGTTCCATTAAAATGCAACCCGTGTGCGTCTGAACAAGACGTAACAATTGGCAATTTTTCTTCATACAGGCCGAGAACCAGATCAGTGAGAGCTGGAAGGTCCCCCTAATCGTTGCCTCCACGGTTGTGGGGATCCTGGTGATCAGTGTTCTCGTGGTTCTTGTGGTAATGGATCGTCTTCGTGTGAGACGAGCAATTCTTGCGAACAAATGGAAGATCGGAGAAGATGAGATTAAGCTGATCAGGGACAGGAGCCGGGGACTCGTGGACAGACACAGCAGCACCATGACCAGTGGAGCCTCCATGATGTCCGATGTTTCCTATGCATGGGCAGCTCAGGTATCTTGAATTCAGTGTCTTTGTGTGCGTTTCACTATTTTGTGGTCCTTTCAAATGGTGAGCAAGCTTCTCTTTGAAAATTTAGTATTTGCCGTCATTTTTCAGTCAGTAAAGTTATAGATGTTTTGGTACATATTTTCTTCTCACCGAAATCGATCCGTCTTTGGTCAAAGATGCAAATTAGTGCCCCATTACGAAAAATTTTACATTTATTACTTGGCAAGCAATGTTTCCTTACATTCATTCCTTCATGTTCCCAACAGGTAATGAAAATCGGCATCTGGAGGGACAGTAGAGTTTGTCTGAGAAGAGTCCCACAAGATATCAACTTCAACGGAAGATCAATCAAAATCACAGCCATTAACCTGAAGACATCCATATCGCATCCAAACGTTCTCAAATTCTTCGGAATCACGGAATTTGATGACGTCTCTTACATCGTTAGTGAGTACCCAGAAAAGGGCTCCCTCGTTGATATCTTGCAAAGTTCCAAGTACAATCTAGGAGAAAACTGGAAGTTTTCGATAGCACTGGATATCGCCAATGGAATGGACTATTTGCACAAACGAGGATTGGTGCACGGTCATCTGACCTCGGACGCCTGCGTCCTGGATGGAAGATGGAGCGCAAAGGTCATGGACTGGGAGTACTTGAAACTGTACGCCGAGAGTAAGCTCATCCCGTAAGTACCCAGTGAAGACCTTTCCCTAATTTAAGTCTTTACATTTATTTGTTTAGACAAAGATATCGCCACCGACATATAAAACATATGGGAATTGAAGCTGGCATCTCTACTTCCAGTTCACTGCTCTATTCACTGAATCACATCACTTTTCTGGTAACCTTAGCGAAACACTCACTAGTATAGTACTGCTGGTTTTGCCAATTTGAACTAATGTAACCAGTTGGGCAAGAAAGGTCAATAAACACAAACGAAGCTTCCATAAATTCAACCCTTTTCAAATCAAACTGCACTGAACTTAAAAATTGCTGCAACAAGAATTTTTGAAACCTAACATCGGCGAATTTCTTTCCTGTTTCAGAAATACAGTTCGCGTGATACACAAGGACAGCTTTTGCTATGGAACAGATTTGAACAGGGAAGCTATTCGGCAATACTGGACTGCGCCAGAATTACTGTGCATAGGTAAAAACTATAGCGCCATAAAACCTTTCAGTTAAATTATAGGCGATTTCTTAAAAGTAATAATAAGACTCCATAAATCTTTCTTAGTACCTGTCCGGGTTAAAAAAAGTCAGAGCCTGTTTCAGGTACATTCCAGTGATTGCTAATGATATTATTTCTGTATTTACGGGAACCCTGATGGACCAAATATTTCTCAATTTCATGGGTTTTCAGAAATGTTGGCAAAATAGGGTTGACAGAAGGAACCGCCATTGGATATGGCTCATTACCAACGTAACTTTACTGGGACAAACTTATTTCATGAACAACATGTCAATTTCAGAGAATCAACGTCCGTCCAAGAAATCTGACATTTACAGTTATTCTATTATTCTGGTTGAGATCTTCACGAGGGAAGACCCTTACCAGGAGCTGAGAGGACACATGGAACCAACCGAAATCATTCGTGAGGTAATGCGATCGCACTTGCGGCCCGACCCGAAACACGTGCAGCCGGTCACCGTGCGAGAGGTTAGTTGCAACGAGGTGCATTTACACTTAACAAAAGTTAAACTTGTCTCTGATATTTTTTCCTCAATTTTAAAATGTGCTTTATTCTTTCAAAAAGTATTTGTTAATCTCCCGCATTGCAATATGGCTTTCAATGTTATATAACAATTTAATTTACTTTTAAGGCACATGATCGATGACATTTTATTTTTACATCTGCAGCGACATAGATCTAAATATATTGTTTCATGACAAGAAAAATAAGGCTGGCAATTCCTTTCCTGTGCTGATTGCCTTCACACAGGTTTAGGAAATTCTGCAATCTTTTCGCAAACTTATAGGTTTGCGAGTGCGTGAATAAATTCTCTTTGATTTTGGGTCATTAAACATGAATAGCACATTGGATTTCCTAGCAACTCATTTAAGAACGACGCCGTTTTCGTTGACTTTCCGCTCAGGGTCAAATGCGCTAAAAGTTATGATAACTTGTTTTCCCAACTTTTGTTTTGTACTTTAACTAAGCAATAAACTTTATCTGTATAGATCTTGTACAAATGCTGGACACGAATACCCGCGCATCGAATCGGCTTCAGTACAATTGTGAAGATGTTACAAAGAACTAAACCCAACAGAAAAAGCGTAGTGGAATCCATGATGGACACTTTAGAAGAGTATGTCACACAACTGGAAGACAAGGTAAGAGTAAACGAGAATTTTACCTTAAACTACCAAGTAAAAAGAATACTACATAAACTACAGTCTGTCCCGCTTACGAGTTCGGCAAGAACGCCCGTTTGCAACGATCAGTTCCCCAATAAACAGCCACTTGACAGCATGCTGTTTTTCAAACGCTTTGCATCACTTCACTCAATGCACCCCCCCTCCTCTTTCAATTTCACCTGCTGTAATCGACGTTATTCTAAACCCTTCTTGCATGTCAAATACTGTAATGCATACATTAATTCATTCCCTACATAAAATAACGCAAAAATAAACTTCCTTGATAAATTGTCTCATCAGGTGCAAGAGAGAACGATTGAACTGGCCTCGGCGAACAAGAACCTGGAGAATCTGCTACACCAGATCCTGCCCGTGTCTGTGGCTATGAGTCTATCTCGGGGAGAAGCAGTGACACCCGAACATTTCGAGTCTGTAAGCATGTATCTTTCTATTTTTGCAGCAGTTTTCTAACAGATCAGTCTCGTCCTATCTCAGGCATTAGCGAATTTTTTAAAGAGATGATGGCACACGAGACGTGCCATTCGCACACCTGAGTCAAATCATTATTTCCAGGCGGAACCTTCGGACAAAAATGGCCCAAATATATGTAAGAGTTCCATCTCAGAAATCCTGGACCCGACAGTGTCACGTATTAATCTACAACTAATGATACTCTAGGGTTTCTCCTGATAAATTTCACGTCACTGTCATTTTCCGCCTGTGTGAGTAAAATATTAACAATTGTTATCTAATGAGTCACAATGGGCCAAGTGGACCTTGTGAATTAATATTAAAACTCGTTTCCTGTGACATTTACCCACCACCTACGCCTCTAACGAAAACATTGGCCAAGGTAAACATGTTTGTCTCTCTGTAACTGCTTTGAAGGTAACAATATTCTTCAGTGATATTGTGGGTTTCACCAGTCTGTGTGCCAACTGCAGTCCACTTGACGTCGTTACATTTCTCAACGATCTGTACACAACGTTCGACGCTATAGTAGATCAGTACGACGCTTACAAAGTAGAAACTATAGGCGATGCTTACCTCGTAGTTTCAGGTAATATGTATCTGTGATTTTACATTCAAAAAGGAAACTGCAACAAAAGTGAGCACGAGTAACTAAGACCAGGAACGTGACTGACGCGGGCTTCTGATCGAATGACAGTCTAATTTTGTAATACACAAGACACATATTTTCCCATTCTCACGTAGCCGTTACAATTACATTATTAACAAAAGTCACATGGAATATTACTGTTTTAGAAAATCGCCAAGGACCAATTTAAGTCAACCAGTTTAAAAGATAAAGATACAAACGTTGATGCTGTAAATGGAAAAGTGGCTATGAGAATAACACGCCTATCAATCTATACAATTAATGCCATCGGCAGTTGACACAAATATATTGTTTCACAAGTAGTGCAAATGCAAATTGTGAATGTGCTTCATGTTGAGGGTTCATTTTCTCCAGGTTTGCCAACACGGAATGGTATTCAGCACGCTTCGCAGATTGCTCAGATGGCGTTACATTTTGTCTCGAGTGTCCGTACGTTCAAAATGCAGCACAACCCCTCGGGTACGGTACAGCTCAGAGCAGGCGTACACAGCGGATCTGTCGTAGCTGGCGTTGTCGGTAAATTCTTAACTTTTTGGAAAAATTTAGGAATATCCCAAATACTTCGATCCATTCAGAGTTACAAATTTGACGGAAAGTCCTAGCTAAAACTTTAACATTGCCTTTTTCTATTTGAGGTTTGAAAATGCCGCGCTACTGTATATTTGGAGACACAGTTAACACGGCCGCCAGAATGGAATCCACATCACTGCCTATGAGAATCCAGGTATTTACAGAATCATGATTTCCTAAAACGCAAATCAGTTGAGATAATTTTACATTATCTACATTTGTATCAGTTTCCTTTCAATTTTACACGCTTTTAATAAGATTTTTTATCAGTGTAGTAATTTTTACTGTCATCAGAGATATTGGATATCAAATTAATGAACAAAAACCTTAATGAACTCAAAATTTTCAGATTACGCACACAACGGAAGCTCTTCTATCACAAATCGGTGGCTTCCTGATGGAACGACGTGGAGAAATCGAAATAAAGGTAGGTGTACTCGGTATTCGTAGAAAAAAATTGGGACATTTCATTTTCACTAAAAGAAAATTTTGCTTCGCATCACTTACAAATTGCATATATTACAATAAAAATATTTAAAATTATGTACAAACCAGGACTTCATTGATTATTTATTATTTCAAGTAATTTGCTTTTAGGGGAAGGGACACATGGTGACATATTTTCTCAACAGTAGAAGAAAAGCTTGTTTCGTAAAACAGACAGCACTGGAAACAACTTGCTAGAGTTTGTAGAAACTTGCCAGTTCGGGTGCTATCTTCGCAAACTATTTTATTTCTGCGGACCAAATGTTTGAAATGGACACTGATACAAGCGGCGTGCAATCCATTACATTTCTGCTGGCAGCAGAGTCTTGTGCAGTGCCTTAATTATCTTAACATTTTCCATGAAAAACGAGCAGAATAATGTTGTGATTTTAATTAATATTAATCTCAAATAAAGTAATCGGGACTGGTTATTTTTTATTGGAAACATATGATATACAAAACATATAACAAAGGGAGAAATATTTGAACGATCATACATGAACCGCTGGAATGAAGTACTGTAAAGAAACGTCTTCGTGCAGCAGGAAAAAATGAGCAACCTTCCCGTCAACCAAATCTGCAAAACAATAAAACACATGTCAGTTAAACCTTTCAGTCTTATTGTTGTTCGTTAATAATCATCGTTGGTATTTTTTATTATCGATTGTGTTCTCTAATACTGTTCACATCGCTAATGAAAAGGTATTTTCATTGTGACAACTAAGCATAACAGAGAAAGAATATTTACAATCCTGGTCCCTTAGCACACTACGATAATTATAACAAACTTCAATTCACTGATCAGCTGATACATAATCTCGTAGCAATAAAACCACGCTACTCACTACATATAACTCTGACTGGATTGACTTGCTGCCCAACGAGGAACTGCGCGAACTTGCGGATGTCTATCGTAGCGGTGAACAACTCTGACGGGTCCCCGCGCTGAGACGCGCCGCCCTCAGACGCTTCCTGTTCATCGTCTGCACCTGCCGGGTCAAAATGATACTTGTATTTGTGCCTGCTACTGTGTTTGGATTGTAAGCAATTTACAAAGTAGTGAATATGACTGAAGGCGATGAAGTCTCAAATGAGGTGCTCAGTATAAGTTTTTGCTGTAGGCACTGAAAATTGTAGTTATGTACCTGACGTAACCAAATAAACTGATAACTATTTGAAAGTTAGTTGGGGCCTGTTTACATCAAGCTTCAGCATCAACGCTGCGATAACGCTTGCAACAGAGCTCTCATTGAAATCAATGGAAACAAGTAGTCACTCAAGGATGGGGTTACATCCCATTTTGGAGGGACTCAATTCTTTTCAAGGAGAGCTATGTGGCAAGCATCATCACAGCATTGACGCTGACGCTCGGTAAACGGGCCATTAATCTTCTGCAAGTGAAAAGAAACACTTACTCCACGACGGCTGTTCCAGGTCCTTGAAATGTGTAGTTATCGTAACCAGATCAGTTTCTACTTTCAAGGCCATTTCTCCCTTACGATTGGCAGCTATTGACTGTGAATGACAGTAATAAATTTGCATAAGAAAAAGCTACATGCATGCAGTTCACTTCCTCTAAAAACGTAACAAAAGTGGTCATAACTAGTCCTAAACATAGGTTACAAATAACATATCAATAAAACGTTAGTGTGTCATTTGGTCCCCGGAACAAAACAAAATCTGATGTCAAATTCAGGTAAGAAATCAACTGAGCAGCGAAGCAGTAAAGCAGATTTTATTTGATGCTTTTGCATCTTTATATTCTTCTGAAAGAACACGGCATGTACTTACCACAAAATTGCTGATATTCTTCATGCGGTCAACTACATTTCGCACAATTTTCAATGACGGCATGTACACGCTCACCTGCAATTGAAAAAAAGGAGATATAAGTAAGCATAGTGAATTTACTCGCAAAAGAAAAAGAAAATTAAAGTCTTAAGGACATCTACAAACGTCCGTAGAAGCAGTTGAGGCAAAAATTGTGTTTTCACCTCGTATTTAATTTATCCAAACATGGCCTAAAGGTCCCTTTTACATGCGCCGTTACATCAAACGAATCTCAACAGCCCTTGCTTCTGGAAGGGTTCCACTGCAAGGTTACATTATCTTCTGTGTTTTGAAAAGCATGTGTAGACACTCCACACGCTTTCGCTCAAATAGGTGTCGAGCGCAGATTGAACCCTTCTTGCGCTTCAAGAGAAATTGTACAACTAAGATAATTACCGCTACATTTGATAAACGAATTGATTCAATTTCATGTGACTGATAATAATTGATCTGTCACTAAAAATTCACATTACCCCACAAATAACGAAACAGAGATTTGTTACATATTGGCAATGAGATACTATCTATGTAATACACGTTCGAAAAATTTGTACAATGACCTAAAATGCAGACACTGCGAAAGTGATAACATTGAAAAAGACGAAGGTGGATAGACTGACACCTGAAAATAAGCATCTAACAAAATTAATGAACTCTTGCAGATTTAGAAAGACGGTTTTAAAAACAAGAGAATTATGACACTGCGTGTTGTTGTTACATGTCGTGTTATTAAACCGGAAAAGTTCTGTTCCAAATAAGCACAATAACACTGGGTTGCACTGCATTTTGGCCTACTTGGATGAAGACGCTTCCATGTGGGGAAATCATACATTCCACACAGGTGTAATTTCTCAATGTTCCCTGTCAATGTTCTAAGGTTCGAGTGAAACAATTAAATTCATACCTCCTGTACTTATTAAAAATCAAAAACAACAGAACAATCAATTATTAAAACTGAAATAACCGCAAGAAAGAGTACGATACGGTTGGCGGTCGATGACCCTTCAGTCACGGGTATTGATTTGTTCCCTACATCATATGATGAGACTCCTAGTATTTATAGTGGGCTGAAGCTAGGACAATCTTACACATTCAGTGTAATGCGATGATGGAGAAATTCATGTGGGTGCTCTGTGTGACCCTCGCGGTCCATTTTGTGTCCGCTCAGATGGAAGTGCAGACTATGTTGGAGAACCTGAAGTTCAACCATAAAGGTAAAAATGCTATTTTCCACTGAAAATTAAAATTATGCTGAGTCCAGGCGCATACCTTGCAAATTTTATGAAGACACAACATTTGCTTTCCCCACAGTATATTTTCAGGTTTGTCTAGGCGGTAGGATGGGTGTCAAGAGGGTATCCCTTTAACAATTCACCCCACTAAATTTCTGTGTTTATTTACGCCTCTGATTAACTGGGAACATTCGATGATCCGAAACAGTTAATCTTGCACATTATTGACTCGCCTATTCCAGGCGTGGTGACGTCTGACGACAGGTTCACCTGGAAACAACAACCCTGCAGGTACCTGGAACCAGAGAACGTCACTGTCGTGGGCGACACCTGGTACTTGCTGAACAACTTTAACTACCTGTATCAGCTGAAAAGTGATGGTACCACAACCGTACCACCAATAGGTAAAGAATATAATACTTTATTTGAAACCCACAGGTGGCACACAGCCAAAATGATTACGAATTATATTCATTATTACTATGGACAACAAAGGGTTACCAAATCACATCTCATACCAAATATGACTATATTAACCACACGATACCTCAAAGCAGTGACCAGTGGAATAGGTTTCTGCCTAAAACCTTTCAATATCACCACAGTAGAACTTATATTTCATGGTCAATTAGTATGAAACCACACACCCCTGCACGAAATTGCATGTTCTACGGAATTTATTGTTTGAATGAAATATTACATCTCATATTCTCAAATGTGGAAAATTACTGGTAACCTCCTGGGAATCCGTTTGTGGTAGGTTTACTGAACACTAGTTATGAAATGAAATGCGAAGATAATGATGAGCACACTGGGCATTAATGAGAGGTATCACAAAAGATGACTGCTCAAAGTCAACCGTAAAGCAGAGTTTCTTCTGTATTTTCAGGTATGAGAAGTGCCGTGCCTTTGGGAGGTATTTCCACTGGAACTACGGAACTCAGGGCCAACGGAGTGTTCCACGAGTGGACCATTCAAAACCAGGTAACAAGATACATAACAATACACACATTTTCAGATGTCATGGAACGTAAAGTGGCATCAAGAAAAAACTCGCATCAACATTATACGAGGTATACTCCCCGCCCCCATGATCATTTTAGAGTGGCCTCAGCTGGTGAGGGGGGGGGGTTAGCATTCATGGTCAGGGGTATAGGTCAACAGTTCATTGTCTGGGGGCAGGAGTGGATCAATAGTTCGTGGTGTAGGGGGCTGATCAACAGTTCATGATCCTGGGGGGGGGGTACAGGACCGCCCCCTTGCCTTGAACAGGACAGACACAACTGAAAACATTACCTTCCCTCGTCCTACGTACGTGGTCGGTGTATTACAAAATGACTTAACACTAAAGTACCAAAAGACAAAAATCTCACAAATATTGTAGACTCCAGCCGGGGGAGCCAAGATAACGTCTGTGCCAGATCTCCTATTCGCAATCAACACTGCCACTCAATCCAAGCAGTATCAAGCTGTGCTACAAACTCATCCCCAGCAAGAAGTCTTAGGAGCAAACGTACAAGGCGTCCAAAGTATTGAATACAGTGGTGCCTACCCAGTATCAAAACTCAAGGTACGTTTTAGGGAAAATACCCAAGTTTCTAAAGATTGAATACCCTGATAACGTTCAATGAGAAAATCTCTGAAATATCTCAATTGTTTTAGGTTGTTGATTCCAACCTACCAGTGGAAACAACCCTCTACGCTTACTCAACGTACAAAGTAGGAAACATGAAGGCTTCTGCTGTGCCCGCAATAGCATTCACATTTGTGGTAACTGCACACCAATTTCTTTCTTTCTTTTCTGATCTTGTGGACCAACAAAAGACACTGGTACACTGTTAGTTTTTGTCGTTTAGATCCGTTGACCCGTGGATTTAAAGCTAGAGTTATGTCTGCCGTCGCCTAAACGCTAACCGATCAGTTTTTTTTAAACTTGGATGAACCTGCTTTAAAATAAAAGTACTAATTTGTAAATTGGAGTATGGTCCATGTTTTCGGTTCTTTACAGTGAGTTTATTCCGCTAATTCCATTTTACACGTTCCTGATTGAGATGTAATTAATTCCAGTTGAAAAACCCAACTTCAGAGTCCGTGAATGTTTCCCTCATGATGAATCTACCAGTGCTGAACTACAGAACGGAACGAACAATAAATCCAGTGAACCGGAAGAAGTCAGAAATCAGTGCAATTCAATTACTGAACGATCCCCTTGAATGTTTCAACTCGTGTGCGGCAAACACAAAGACCAAGAACTGTCTTACGTGGACATTTGATAACGCAACGAAAACCTGCTATTTGTATGAAAGCCCTCTTATGAATTTGAACAATTTTAATGACACAACTCAATCAGGCCTCATGGGCAACTGGTCCAAATTATCAGGATTGGACTGTCTTAATTACCATGTTGATAGTCCAGCTGTCGGTCCAAGCGGTGACATTGCAACCTGTATTTTAACGGACAGCGCTAATACCGTTTCTCATACCACTTACAATCAAGCTTCAGAAATTTTCAGTGCTTTCAGAAAACCAGGGTCGTCAAGCAAGAGTAATGTGCAACCGAGGTCCCCTTACGGAGTCTCCCTTTTTAATACTAATCTAAAAGCAGGGCAATCCACAAATGTCACGTTTCTTTTGACATGGTACTATCCTAACAGAGACTTTTTTGGGAAGACATTCGGAAACCAGTACATGCATTTCTTTAATTCCATTGGCGACGTGGTCAACTACGTTCAACAAAACCAGCAGATGATTGTCAATGACATCTTCATGTTGAATGGTGCCTTCACCAACTCATCCATGGATGAATTTCTGCAAGACATCTTCATCAATAGTTTGAGTCACATTCGTTCAGCTTTGTGGTTCGGAGATTCCAGGTAAAATAACTTATTTGTTTTGAAAGGTTACCTGTCTTGGGCAACACCTGTGTTTGCAGCAGGTCTTTTTTGACAATTAACACGTGGGAAAGAGCAACAGTCACAGTCATGGTTTAAGGCAATTCTTGCTACATTGATTTTTTTAAAGTGTCACTGACAATTAAACTGAGCAAATAAAGGAATGAGATTGTGTCGGGTAGCACCAACTTGTCGAAATAAACCACGAAGAACTCTGAGAAGCCTGGTAGTAAAGTTGAGGCGGTCCAAAAGCCCCAGAATAATCCGGTGAAAAAAATTAAACCAATAAGGTGACACTTCGCCGAATCGCCAATTATTTTATCTATCATATGTGTAAAGGAAAAATTCTTTACCCTCACTAGCTGGCGCCAGTGGGAAGCGTATGACTGTTCGGACATGGACTCGGTCCATAATGATGGAGAACGACACATTCCCTACATCATGTTCTTCCCCGACAGCACCAGGAACAAACTCGAAGCTTGGGCGAAAGCTCAAATTAAAGACAAAAAAAGTGCAAACTACGGTAAGAATCCAACTTTTCTAAAATTTCGCATGAACAGATCAGAAATCGTCCGTACATATGTAAGGAAAAAATTAAGAATAAACAAATGCAAAGCTTTGGAACAATGGCAAAATTGACATGCACAGATCTAAAAGTTTACAAAGGCCAGTGAAGCAAAGGTAAAACAACTTGTTTTCTATTTAAGGGATGATCCAAGAAGAACTGCGCGATGGCTGCATGGGTGGAATGATTCCAGCTCCAATTCTTGACATACCGACTGGCAGAGTCATGTCTGACGTGTCGTCCATGTTCATTACCTACATTCTGGAACTCTACAGATGGTCCAACGACATCACAACACTCAAAGCCCTGTGGCCCAATGCAAAGTTAGCTGCTCAGTGGCACATAAATGTGTCCTCTAAGTATGGCGTTCCACAGCGTTCCACCTTCTGGCTCTAGCTGCTGCAAGAGAATTGGCCACCGTCATGGAAGACACAGCCTTCGCCAATGAGTGTCAAAAGGCCTTTACACGAGGCCAGGAGGCAATGGATCAGCTGCAATGGAATGAAACAGCAGGATATTATAATTCTTACAGAGGCGCACTCATGAGTGATACATTCTATGCTCAGGTAACCTACACTACAATCTTTTATTCTTTGCCTGTTAAAAATTTCGTCCACTGTCATGAATCAAACTATACTTTCTCTACAGGTTCTGGCTTACAGCGTGGGTCTGGGTCTGCTTATAAAGAATGAAACGCGGTTGATCAGCCACAACAAACGGACGCTGCAAATCAACGATTCTCCGTATGGTCTGTTGGTCAATGTAGGACGCTATCCATATCTAGGTAATAATATTCACCTTGCGTAGTTCCTTGTTTAATGACAATCTATTTGCGGCAAAACTGGCTGAACCCCAACAGACATGTATTAATTAACAAATGTTCATTTCTTGTTCATTTTAATGCGAAAACAGGCACACGAGAAACAGCTGTCTTTACTTTCAGGCCCACCTCAGGACAATGCTGTTTGGCAAATGGCCAATCCTAATTGGGCAACTCTCAACATTCATCTGGGACAAGATATTCCTACCGCCATATCCGTTGCAAACAAAACGCTTAACAGATGGAGACAAGATGTGAATGACTTGTGGAACGTGGCTGGAGTAAGCGGTGGTTTAGGGTATGGTGCCGAGGGGCAGTCTTATTTAACCAGTCACTATGGTTACTTCATGTCAAGCTGGCATATGGTTTTCGCTCTATCAGGGCAACAAGCTAATTTACCTCAAGGAACACTAACGTTCAATCCTCCAACAAGCGAACAGGAATGGAGCTACCCCATTCTACTTCCTGGGGTACTGGGTGTCGTGAGTCAACAAAATAACATGTTTGTGGTTGAAATTAAGATGCGTGTGGTCACTATTAGTCAGCAACTATCAGTCAAGGGTGTAGATTGTGGTGAAAAATACCCACTAACTCTCAAAGCCGGTACAACGATAAAATGGGCAAAGTCCTAAAGGTCATTTAATTTGAAATAGTATTTTTTTATGCTGAAGGTGAAAATGGGACAAAAATATGTTTTCTTACATAAAAACCCACCGCATTTGACAATTTTCAATTCTTCTGGTTCAGTTGTGTGCGAGACATTTTGTGGAATTTGTGCACAAAAATAAATAAAACCTTCAACAATCATCTACTATTTTGTATCTTATAACGTTATATTAAATCCATCTATGGTACGCTGCGATCCAACAACTCCTTCCCAATTAACAAAACTTCATTCCAATAGAATACTTGGCAACATTGGTCCTTCTCTGTTCCAATATCTGTCGACTATTGGTACGTAATTCTGGACGACTGTCAAAGGAAACCTCATAGACGTTGCGCGACAGTCCATCAAGATTGGCACAAGGTTAAATTTAGTAGAAACCGAATTCCGATAAATATCGGAGAGGTTTCTGTACCGAAGACTTGAAAATATCATCGCGCAATGATGACATGGGTGATGCATAAAATGAGTCAACGGTCTTCACCCATATTAATGAGCAGGGGTGAGGGTCCAGAGTGCGACTTTATGCCAGTCCGACGGACAATGTTTGGTAAAAATCCTGTCGGACTGGTAACTTTTAAAAGTTACAGGACCAA
>JBCAUG010518636.1:0-15031 GCA_038406175.1 Haplosyllis leylae | reverse complement strand
GGTCCCCACCACGGGCCCAAAATTTCGGGGCAAAACCCGTCAATCAACCACTAAGGTGACTCTAACGAGCCACCAACCAGTGGGAAAAGTTAAAAAAATGAAACAAATTTGATTATTTCAACAGCATATAATGTCCAAAGCGAAAGCGAGGGAGCGTACATGAGATTTTACGGAAAAACACTTGGGCAATATATACAAGCTATAGCTGTCTGAAGCTCTTTGTCAGTCCGTCCACCTTTAAATATTATTAAGCTAAAAGTTAATTAAGAAAAAATATTATCTATGTATATAAATATTTTGTGGATACAGTCGAATTAGCTGTCAACTGTATCCATCACTAGTACTGCCGTCTAGATGGATATCAACATGTTGGATACAGTCGAATTAAGGTTCAACTGTAGACTGATCAGAAATACAGTATTTTGCTGAACTAATTTGCAGACACATTGTCCTCGAAAAGCTAGGGGGTCTGGGGCCGCCCTCTTAAAGCACAGACGATAAAACATGTGTTTTATCGTCTGTGCTTAAAGTCAAAGAAACTAGTATTATTAGCTTTCTAATGAGCACCCTGTGCTGAAATTTGAAACATTCGTGTTTTTCCATAATGACCAGAACACAAGGTTGACAATTCTGGAAAATACTTCTTACCTTGCTTTCCCTATGTTAAATTTGTTACAGTCACTGATAAAATTTGGTGGAATATGCTAATGAATCTCCTTATTAATAATATGTGTGAAAAGAACTGACATGTCAAGATCTGTGCAAGAAAACAAAACTTAAACTGAAATAGAAAAATGCCAGATCTGGCAACATTGTATAATTATGGAAAAACACGAATATTAAAATATTTATTAATTCTTAGGCATCTTTGAGTTAATCATGTGAAAGATTAATGAGGACCTTTGTCATTATAATGTGAAAATATGTACATAAGAAGCAAATGCAAAGCATAAAAAGGCCCAGTAAAAATGGAATATAATATTTATGCTAAGTGAAGCGTGGCTAGATTTTTTGTAGAGAAATTCATTGTTGAACTCTGATCTTCTTAAAACCGTTTCACTGGGGCCTTCAATTTTTGGGTTTGAGGGGGTAGGCAGGTCCCAGTCCCTCCCGGATCCGCTGGTGTACATTTAACCTATCATCGGCAAAAAAGCAAAAACAACAGCCGATAGCGCTCTTGCCGAATCTGTGTCTTACATCTGATTACCTGTAAAAACCTTGAAGTTTAGCCCGAAGACCAAAGTACGTATACCTTGGGTCAGTATTGCGTGGACTGTCTTCGAACATTTTATTTCGTCATCTGCAATAGATAGAAGAGTGCGTTTTGGACACTCTAGTTTTTCGCATTTAATACAAAGTTCCCAATTTGGTCAATGTTGGCATCAAAGATTTTACAGCGACAGAAAAGTTACCTCCAGAGGGGTTTGAGCATTGGACTCTTGATCCAATGATCAGGAGATCGAACCCCACTTGAGATAGCTTTTTGCTGTTGTAAAAACCTTTGATGCCAATATTGACATTGTTACCGCCCACGTACGAAGTACGAGGGAAGGTAATATTTTCAGTTTGTTTGTCTGTCCACCAGGGGGTACCCTGGCCTCTGGTCCCTGGTCATTTCCAGGGGGCTACCTAGCAGGGTACCTCAGTCAGGCCTGTTACCCGGAGGGTACCCCAGTCAGGCCTGTAGCCAGGGTGACACCCCACTCAGGCCTGTAGTTTAGGGGTGTGCCAGGGATGGACATGACAGGGGTAATCTCCCCTGGCGGCTACAGTGCCGACGGTACGTCTCTTGCGATCACGTAGGAGGACTTTCTTGTTGGCAACTTTGTGTTTGCGAAGAATTCGACGATACAAGTGCTTCCTAAGTTTGCGCACAGCGGTGTTGACCTTCACGATGGTCGCTAAAACATTTGAGAGGAAGGGGAAAAAGAGAGCCCTGGTTCACGCCTAATGCGCTACTGACATGCTTGAAGCAGAGTCTTTTTAGTCCAAAGCCACTCATAGATTTTTCCAAAACCTTCCTTTTATTTAGTAAATTTTCCGAAAGACTGGCATCTGTGCTGGTTGTCACGTTTCTAGTTTGTCGTTCAAGCTTTTTATTCACATTATGCCCAGATACATAGCCGGGTGACCCGTTTGAACGTAAAAGCGTGACTGTGCAGCCGTGCATGTAACAGTTTCATGTCAGCCTGACATTGCTGCAAACATTCAAAGTCACCGTTCAACGTTTCCTGTACCATTAGACATGTTCTTGGGGGAGGGGGAGTAATTTGTTGCACACTCCAATCGGTGGTGCCACCTGTTACTCCCCTAGCTCACCCTACCCCTCCTCCCTGAGTCAGTTGAGCCAACCGGAGCCAACAATGAGCTCAGGAAGGGGGCATATTAATGGCACCATAATATCTTATACCCCTCCCCTAGTTCACTCTCACCCTCTCAAGGTCAGTTGAGCCAAAGGGGGCAGGGGAGTTGAGTGAGCTAGGGAGGGGTATATTTATGGCAGGATAAAATTTTATACCCCTTCCTAGGCCACACTACCTCCACCCCCCTGTCTGGGTCAGTTGAGCCAATAGAGAGGGTAGAGTCAGCTGGGTAGGGGATATTATGCTTATGAGCTAACTTAAGATGGCAGCAAAAATGTTGCCATCTGATGGAAATAGAGGAGGGAGATAGAGTGAGTTTGGGGGTGGGGGGGGGAGGTATAAAATTCATTATGCAGCTCTGGAAAATTTGACTGTCCTGGCACAGCAGTGCTGTCTCGCTGGAATAGCGTTTATCCTTTTGCTGGAGTGGTGTGCGGTGAAATTCACCACCCATCTAAGCTGATGAAATTGCAGGATTTCAAGATAAAAGTGCGGTAATGTATTTAATAGTTGATGTTTAATTTGAAAATAAAACCGCTTTTTACTTGAAATAAGAGTGAAGAGACATTTGTCATGAACACAACCTTAGATCGATCCAATTATTTAGTCACGGGGTGAAAAAATACGTATAAAATACAGAGGAGGTAGACCTTCTCACCTGCAAAAACTCTCGCTGTTGTCCTCAGTTTTGCCGTCAATTGCTGTAGTGTAGTTCATGTACGAAGTTCAAGGCAAAATTATGCAAACATTATGATTCTAGATGATCTGTAACGCACACAGATTGTTTTTTTTTTCACTTTGTTTCAAGCGTTATGAGGAGGTCGGCACATCTCGAACAATGGAAACTCTTGCTGAACTTTTCTTTGTAAGACTAAAGCAAACATTGTGATTCTAGATGATTTGTAGGAAAACGCAAATTGTTTCAACAGTGGTGAAGTGGTAAATACATACTCTAAGAATGGAAACTATGGCTGAACTTTGACATTTGTGATGATACAACGTAAAACGTTCCAATAAGTTTAAAGTACACATTGTGATTCTGGACGATTTGAAATCCGCCTTACATCTTGGTCTAAATTCAGTCACTCCGACATCCCAACCAACATAACAATTATTGTAATGAATAATTTTATAATTCTTTTCTAAATTTCACAAGTTACTCACCGAGGCCCAGGATCTGTTGTCTTGCAAATCACGAAACCAAATGTTGTGGAATCTTGCTATCAGAGGAATGTGTCAACAATCAGGGAGGTGAAAAGTACGTATAAAATACTTAGGCAGGTAGACCTCACCTGCAAAAGGTCCTCGTTGTTGTCCTCGGTTAGGCCGTCTTCAATCGTAGCATTGGCGCATGTGCGAAGTTCAAGGCAAAACTGTGCATACGTGCCTCAAAAGTCTTCGAACAGACCCCAGTGCTCTTTCATCTGTGTCCACTTCTTTTTGTAGCTTGATTGTAAAGTATAAACTATTTCCTGAGATGTGACCGTGATTTTACACGCGTAACGACAACACAAAACCCTTGGAAAGACTCTTTAAGTAAATGCCGCTATAAGGTCTCGAACAATTAGACTAAGCCTGAACGGAATGGGGAATTGTTTTGATCCTATGTGTATTTGTCAAGTATAATTTAACAAGGAAGTATTTTTACGGATGTTAGGTTGCCAATCACGGCCCAGAGAGTGAACCGAAATGGTCATACCGGTGCAGGCACACATGTACACGTAATAAAGATAACAAGTAAGCATAATAAATCTGGTTGACTACTTTCCAAACAATGCAAATTATTGATGTTTTTATCTTTATAAAAGTGCTCATATATTTATTGTGTTAACCTATTCCGTTTGTGATTTCCAGAAGAACTGGGATTCAAAGTGCACCTAGAGACATACGTTCAAACGATCACGCAGACCCACCAAAATCCTTGAAAATTCATTGAGATTCACGCAAGACTGCTTTGTGGAGTTTCTTGCCCAGGTGAGACGATTATTTTATTTTCTTTTGTTTTATATGTCCCCCTGTAATAGTTGACAGTTTATGACCGCTTCTCAATACAATCGTAATTTGTTCTTCACATGCTGTGCTATAGTAGTGAAATTACTGAACAAATTTTTCCTTCTCGTAGTGAAAATCCGAAGATTAATGTCACGCATCGAGGGGATAGAATCATTTTAAATAGAACATGACATAGGAAACTTTCAAGGAACATTCGGCCTTTGGCCATAATATATCCTTTTATTTGTGGTTATTTAAAGTTATTGTCAATTTTATAGCAACATTTCATTAAGATTATTTTATTGCTACAGTCTTGAAAAACATTCTGCAGTAAGAATGCTTGCAGTGCTAAGCGGACTGAAAAATCCATAAATTAATTTCAAAAACCGAATATATCGATACTTCCTCGCATTATCAACTGCATTCCATTTGGATGCGAAGTCAGGATCGCTCTTTTTTGGAAAATGATGTGACCCATTGAAGAGACTCAGGACACGGAAGTGATATTCGTGTTTAACTCGTTGATTCCCCTGATTAATTGGATCAGAAATTTTTTTCAATTCAGGGGTGGTACGTGCATTTTCCACCCGTGAATCAGTCATTTCTGTGGTATCGTGTAATTCTATCGTGGTGGCATTATACAGCTAAATGTATGTGACGCCGTTCAATCAGTTAATTTTAATATTGTCTCATACAATTATGTTTAGGAACGCCAAGCAACTGTATTTTAGTGGCGCCCTGCAGAGCATTAACTCAAGCTACCTGATATTAATGCATTTAAAAATGAGCATGGATGGAGAATTCGAATTCGAATTAATTTTTCAGACCTATGAATCCACCTTAATTACACAGATTTTTTTGAAGTTCTGACAAGTTGTAGTATATTAGTACTGTGTGGCAATGGCAGAATTGCCATTTAGATGTACAGAAATTTAAGATAATCTCTAAGAAATAGAATCACGAGGTATATATTTTGTAGATTTCTCATTGAGGAGAAAAATATCGTATATCACAGACCATTGTTACCATCTGCGTATGCGGATAGGCAATAATTTCACTCAGGTCTGTGTGTCTGTCCGTTTGGGCTGTAACTTTTGAACCCCAAATACTAGGAAGCTCATTTTTAGTATACAGATACATCATGACCATATCCAGGACAAGTTTGAGTATCGCTGTTATCAGATCCAGGTCAAATAAAGAAATGACATATTTGATCAAACTTTTACTTTTATATGCTTATATTCAACTAAAACCTACATATAAGGTCAAGGTCATCGGAAAGTCAAGGTCAATTGTCTATTGTAAATGTTTTTGTGATCTGTGTGTTACGCGGATGGTACGCCATCGACTGAAAAGCATTCTTGTTAGTGACTTTCCGAATCGAAATTCTTGGAAAATGGAAAATAACATAAATGTTAGGCGAATGAAAAGCTGTGAATATATTTTTTTTTCGAGGTGTGGCTGGGTGCAGGGTAAACTCCCGAACAAAGGAGGCAACTATTGGAAAGATTCAGTAAGCCAATAGCTCCTAATAACTAAGTTCATAGATTCTGACGAAGTAGTAAGATCTTTCAAAAATGCTTTGACCTCTAAAATAGAATTTCCTTGGCCCCAGACTTGCGGGAATTGAAGGCAGCAGAGGACCCTGGGTGGTTTCTACAGGCGTCCATTTTGAGTTGTATATCTGAATCCAACGAAACTTCTCCGTGGCCACATTAAACTGATAACACACTATTGAAAAGTCGGCATCTATTTTCATTTATTTTGATTAAAATCAGCATTATGTTTTCTGCCTTTTCCAGAATCGTTTCCATTTCACAGGCAGGATGGTAAAATGGACCATCCTGGTTGTAATGGCTGCATCTCTGGTGAGTGCCGATCAGAACAGTTTTGTCTGGGACCCGGCCGAAACCACCGCAGGTTGGGAGAACCCGGCCCGTTGGAGTCTCGGTAGAGTGCCAAATAAGTACGATGATGTCATTATCAATGAAGGTAGGCGCATTGCCATCATCTTTACACATTTGATATTTATATAATCTCAAATAAACAGACCAAAAATTGAAAATGATTTTTCGTCTTCAACATTTTCATTGAGTTTATGAACTCTCCGACGTGGAGTTGTGCTTTCGTCCAGTGAGGCGAAAGCGGTAGATTCGTTGTGTTCATTGTTCCACAGTACAGTGTATTAATTTTTGTATCGTTTTCCAATAAAATTCTGTATTCAGAGACAGATAACTATAGATCTATTTCAAAATTGTTCACAGGGACGACTACCCGTGCAGACATTGAAAGTTGCGAAGCATCATCAGAACATTCTTCTAGTTATGTTTGCAGCAACGTTTACGACGAAAACACTAATAGTTACTGGGCAACACGCAATGAAGGGATAGGATCCTGGATCCAGGTTGGTTTATTCGTTCACCTCACTACTTTATGTGGCTACCAAAAATGGGCTGGTTTGGGGTTAGGGAGAGCCATTCCAGTTTACATTGTATTGGGACAGAGTTTATACTAATATGTTCATCGATAATGGCGTGGTGTAGAATGTGTGTATTCAAAACTATGTGGGAGGAAATAATTCACTCAAATGCAGACTGCAATGAGAAAAGTCTCTAACATAGAGTCTATGTTTTGTATACACTGAATAAATGTTCCTAAATGTGTCGTAGTTCAATTTTGTGGGTTCAATTCAGAGATGTTTTAGTACTTTAAAATATAATGTGCGATAAATCTTAATTCGACTGTTAGAGCATTACACCTTGAGTAGCTTCAGAGAACTCTTTTGGTGGGTTCACATCTCAGCCAGTCATCCCATTAGCCAAGACATTTGCTGGTAACTTTCAGTTACTAGGCTGACACTAATGTGATGCTCTGTGAAATGATACAATGATGGTATGTTAATACATTTATAACAGTGATGCTATAACTTAAAAGTAATGGTATTAGCTTCACTTAGTTTGATTCAATGATGAATTAAGGTTGGGGGGGCGCTAAGAATATGTATTCAATAGACACAGTTTCTTGTAAACCGTAATGAAGGACTATGTGTATTATATGTAACAGCTGTGATTATTATAGTTGATTCACATATGGACTAATACATTCTAACATCATTAAAGGAAGGCTGCTCAGATCAGTCTGGATTTGGGTCTCACTCAATAAACATCAACAATACACAGTAAGATCAGCTAACTAGATGGAAAAAGGTACATTATTGGAAGCATTCGTCAGCTGCCTTGAAATCTAGAAAAACAAATCAACTACTATAAGGCTTATTGGTGTAAAAAAGTAATAAATAAGTGAAAATCTTCCTATTTTTGGATAAAACTTCCTTCTGAATTATATTGGGAGGGATATACATACTCTGATGAACATACTGATATACACATCAGAACATTTTGGTACAGGCTGGAGAGACTCAGATGTGCATAACAGTCATTTGGTCACCAGTGGATCAAATTGGGGAGGGGGGAGGTTGACACTGATCCAAAAATTGCAAATGTCATGGCATAAGTACAAGTCTCAGATTTCAGTAATTTCAGGTAATTCGTATAATTCATTATGCCGAATTATTTGATAAAGATGACTTCGATTGAGGGCCCCTGTAAATGCTCTTCATGCATATCTATTTTGAACAAGAAAGTCCTCCTGTGTGAACGTAAGAGGCATACCGCCCACTGTGTAGCAAGTGCTCCCCCTCTTCCACCTCCCTGGTTGTGGGCCAGAATTCCACCCCTCTCTTTTCCCCCCTGGTTGTGGGCCTGAATTCCACCCCTCTTTTCCCCCTGTCTGTGAGCCAGAATCCCCCCTTTCCCCCTGGCTGTGGGCCTGAATTGCACCCCCTCTTTTCCCCCTGGCTGTGGGCCTGAATTCCACCCCCCTTATTTCCCCTCCTGGCTGTGGACCTGAATCTCCCCTGTCTGTGGGCCTGAATTCCACCCCCACTCTTTTCCCCCCTGGCTGTGTGTATGAGCTGGGTCCCCCCCCCCCCAGCAAGACCCCAAAGACCCCCCCTGCTATGTGTATGATTTGGGGTACCCCCCCAGACAGATCCCCCTGGACAGACCGCCTGGCTACATGTATTGTCTCAGGAACCCCCCCCCCCACCCCCCGGTGGTTGACAGACAGACAAGTGTAAAACTATTACCTTCCCTCGTACTACGTACGCGGCCGGTAACAATTCCATGCTGTCTGTTCAGTATTCAGCATTAGTCTTTTGTTTTCATTGACGGATCTGAGCATCGGCCCCGGGCCCGTACCCCCGAGGCGAACCAATTGGTTTCTTTTTCAGGAAAAATGGAGGGTTTGGGGTTTTAGTGACCCCTCCTACAATAACTCCTACAATTACTGAAGCATCTGTAATACTCTCAAATTTACTCAACACGTTTAGTTCACCATGGATCTTCAGTACTGCTTGAGTGTTTTCTATATAAATTTTAGGAAAGAATTTATATGTGCAAGTTTCGCAAAGAGGTAAAAGAAATGGCTTAGATACCCGGTTGAGTCATGAATATTATACCAGGCAAGATACATGCACCAATAGTCAGCACTGAAAAGAAAATATTTGGCCAAAGATCAGTTGAGATAGCTATCAACACAGGCGCGACACTATAACGATCACGTCCTCAGCTGTGATGTAACCTGTGACGCAGAATAAAAAGAGGAAAAAAATGACTGAAAGTATTAGGTCTACGCAGAAAAAAGACAAGTTTCGTGTCTGGTATGTAATTTATTAGTTAGCGAGTCATTCAAACACATTGCACAGGTTGTATTCAAAATCAAGTTACTGACTATTGCCAACGATTACACAGTCCATTTCACTTAAAATTCAGGTTTTTGGTGGCATAAGTTGAGAATCTAAATTATAAAATTGTGAAACAGTTTTGTTGGTAAAACTGCGAATTAAATATTAATTTGTAACATTAATACATTTACATAATTCAAAAGAATTGTAAGTTAATGTGTTGATTGCATTACCATAATAAATCCATTTAGTTTCATTTTTGCACCAAAGCAGTTACATTTTTGGTTAAAAACAAAAAATGAACGTCTTTCCCAATCGTGCAGTTTAGATTTTTGTCTCAGAAAACCAGAAATTTAGTGAAAAAGAAATTGCAATATGGTCAGTACCTTAATTAAATCATATCTGTGTTTTGGAGCACCGACTTTTAATTAGTCAGTTTCACAGCGAAAGTGTCCCCCCGGACTTTGGCTTGAGATGGGTATGGGATTTTGTCATTTTTGAATTCAGGAACAAAAGTTGGGAAATAAGTCAATAACCTCGCTCCCATCTACTGTATGTAGGGAATTTGGGATTTTGTCATTTTTGAACTCGGGAACAAAAAAGTTGGGAGGCCAACTGCCCCCCCCCCCCCACTGGACAGAGGGAATTTGGGATTTTTGAACTCAGGAATAAATGTTGGAAAGTAGGTCAAATAACACCAAAATGAGTGAGTTGGTATAATTTAGCATAATTAACATGTTATCGTGGTTCTATCACTCTTTGCTCATTTCTGAAGTCAATTCTTAACAGAGTTTGATGTAACACTCCTCAAATCAAACCTTAGGACCTCCTATATAAGAATATGAAGTGATTATGCCACCAGAGGGCCTGCAAGGCAACTAAAATGGCAAAAATTTGTCAAAAATGCCGACATCAGCATTTTTGGCACTGTTTTGGCCATTTTTAGGCTCCTGCTAAATTGCCTGTTGGTGTGTTTTTACCAGCTCACCAGGTACCTAAATGGATGTGTCACACCGTATGTATTGTGAAAAGAGTATTTTTGAAAAGTTTATATCAAATGAGGAAACGTCCAAAATTGCATTCGGCTGTATAGTTCCTCACAGATGCGGCTATCATTGGACTATTTTTTGTTTTGGGAAAGTGTGATTCCTTTAGCTTCAATTCTGCTTGAAATATGAATTTATTTCCAGTCCGGGGAATATCCTTGGTCATTTACCTGAGGTTCTTACTTCCCCTTGTACACACCTGTAAAACTAAAATTACAAGCTTGTGTCTGTAATGTCCATACTTCACTTCCGGTGTCGTTTAACGTGTAATGTAGGGATGTGGGGAGGAGTGGCCTTGTGCGGGGATGGTGTGGTAATTGGGTCTGGTGTGATAATATAAGTATTTTTATTTTAGAAAAATCGGAGAGTTCTGATTTAGAATCTAAAACCTAAAATCCAAGGTTGTTTATTTGAAATATGCCAGCGAATGTCAATGCATCATTGGCATGAAATAATCTTTCATTGGTGACGATATCAATGCTTCTCTTCTCTGAAATATTTAGTATGTGTACCAGAGATGGACTTTATTTTTGTGTTCCAGTTCTTTTTTTCTCTCAAATGGTTAACAATTTTATATCTTTGTTTGCGGGTTCAGTTTCGTCTGCATCTCCAGTTCTCAGATATTTCCGGATTCATTCCAGTTATCTCCAGATTCATCGGAATCATTTAATTTTGGGCTTCTTACGTACTGCTTTATGGAAATCTTCCAGGATTAAGGAAAAGTATTCTACTCCCAATCAAAATATCCGACACGGAATCACACTCTGATTGATGGGAATGAGTAATAATTGTGGGAAACTCTGATATTCATCATTGATCATTGATTTGATTTAGTGGGGATGGGGTCACAGGGGATACATGCTCACTCTCTCGTCTCGATTTTGTCTGTTTTCTTGAGGTATTTTGAAAAAAAATGGCCAAAAAATCTTGTAACCCCACTGAGATTGCTGCCTTGTAAGAGAAAGCCTGTATCTGCCTGAAGACTGTACCAATAGTACTTTTGTTACAAATAGGTACTACATTTATTTCAGTTGAATTTCACAAAATTTGAGACTGTGCAAGGAGTTGTCTTGCGACAGCCTCATCCAGTGGTTGAAGGAAAAAACGAAGGTGTACGAATTGAATTTGACAATGGTGAAGTTCGTGAGGTAAAATTGTAAACTTCTTTGTGAAAAATAGCGAGATGTACAACAGACATATTCTATTCCTACGTAAATAAAAAAAATTGATGATTAATTAATCTTGTAGCTATTTCTTTCATGTCTGCTGTAGTTTCTGATTTTTTGTGAAGGTCACACTACAGAACACACCCGGACCTGATCGTCAGGTTTTTACCTTTGACAACGTTGTAAATGACGCGAAAGGTGCGACTCTACGCGTGACATCTGTGTATACATTGGCAGACAATGGATTTGCCGAGGTTTCCTTCATAGTTGAAAATAACGGAGGTATGTAATAAATATCTACGGATATCATTTTCTTCTCCGTTTTGGATTACTAGTTGAGACCATACTTTGAATGCTTAAGGCAAATAATAACTGTAATATTTTTTCTGAAGCAACATACACAGTGAATCTGAACGTAGAAGCAGAAGTTGGAAAACTTGAAGTGAATGGCGTAGATCTGAAGGTATAAAACTTTCTGACCTCTACTTTGCTATCTCGGTCCATCTGACTCACTAATATTTGACTTCTTTGCAATTTAGAAGGTTTTTAACAGCTCACAATAGCTCTATCACTATCGTCCATTAGGTTTTGTCCAGTGGCCAACTTAATGTGTGGGACACATTCGATGTGGATGAAGACAGTAGCCTACATTTAGAAAACTTTCTGCGTCTGTATGATGTAGCAAATATACATGGAAAATTTACCTGGAACAGAGGTAAGAGAAATGTTGAAAATTTCGTGTCTGTGCCACATCGAGTTCATAAACTAAACAGAATGGTACGAAAATACAAAAAAATCATTGAATTACAAAAGCGTTACCTGAACCAACCGCACTTCTGTCTTCTGTTCCTCACTACAAAAAATCTGAAAAGGAGTTAATGAAATCAGTGTTGGATTTAAGGAAAATTATTAACTGGTCCGGCCGGACTAGTTGATCTTAAAATTAAGTAGTCCAGCCAAATTTCATCTAGTCCGGCAAAATGTTTCACTATTTCAGCAAAATAACATTAAGTCAAATAATATTTAAGGGATCATTGAAATCTTAATAAACTTATCTTTCATAGATGATATTTAAATACTCATTTTTGCAATTTTCAAACATAATTTTTTGTAATTTTACTGGTGATTTTAACTGTTCTAGCTGGACTAGTTGAAGGCAATTTTAACTGGTCAGCAATGATTTTAATTAGTCCTGGACTACCGTTAAATCCAGCACTGCTGAAATTTTTTATGGTGCACACATAAACTGTTTTGATCAAATACATTCCTTTCTGGACCTGATTTGCTAATTCCATTACAATAAACAGTTGTGTGTCATGTACACCATCATATGTGATAAAGTTTTGCATATTGAAGATAAAAATGCTTTTACATCTGTTTGCGTATGTCCGTCACACATTGCTCTCATTGGCTGCATGGGTATGACGTCATCTTGTCACACAACTGTCGTTTGAAAACACTTGCCCTACCACAGGTAGCGCCCAATTTGACATGCAGACCATGTGCTTGGCAATTTCTTCGCCTCGTGACCATTTATAAAATATCAATAGGAAAAATGGCACTTGTGTTATTGTTCTATTTCAACTTTGATAGCGAATATTTGGTAATCAATCAATTTAGCCACACCATTCCCACTGATTCCAGTACAGTTTATTGTTGGGTATTTGGCCAATGATTGAATATTCCACTTGAAAGAATTTCTTACTGCCCAAACTGCATGGTGGACTACTGGTCCGTGTACCAATTTGAATGCGAACCATTCCCAAGTTGAACGAGCTTTTATATTTTTTCCCGATGTGAATTTTACTCTATTTCTTTGTATTTCCTTCTAAGGTCATGTGATAAACCTGGGATCAGGAGTGCTGAATGTCTATGGAGACTTCACGTTTCAATTCACACGATATAATGATGGGGGCCTCCAGGATGCATCCATAAATGTTCACGGAAACGCCTTCTTTCGTGGCGGAGGATTTTTTCTGCAAGATTCGAGCATGTTGGTTTGAATATCGTCTTATTGCGACAAATATTTCATTTTGGCAGTAAAGAAAGCGGCCAGAAGTGCTTGCAAAATAAACAAACAAGAATAACAAACAAAAGCTGTGACCCCCCCAAAAAAATGAAACAAAGTATGATTTTAGATTTGAAGCAAGTTCTAATCGAATACTAGTGAATTCACGGTGTTTCAGAGTTGTAACTATTTTGCAAAATATTGCAACAAGCATGTTACATTACAATCCTTGGTAGCTCATTAACTATAAGTCAGACTTGGGCCGGGAAATGGCATTACTGGCCCCGATACAAGTTGGAACGATAATCACACTGATCCACAAGGACAGGGAATGTAACCACTGTTTCCTATTGTCCCGGTCTCGGCCAGTGTGAATGTAATACAACCGTTAGGTTAATGTTAAGTTCTTCGCAAACCAATGTATTTTTCGGTTTCGTTAGATTTTCAATATCTGTGACCGGAAATCTTCTTATGGAGAGCAACGCGTATTTTCACTACAATGGAAACAATCAAGTCGGAATCTTAGAGAACAAGGGCCGTCTGGTGGTGAACACAACGCACGACGACGGAGTCAGGATTTTCACAAGCTTCAACAACTTTGGAACCTTTGAGATTGAAACTGGACTACTAGGGATGTACAGGTAGGATTATGAATGAGCCTTACCATGACTGCGATTGCACTCTGCGGCGTTTTGTATTGTTTAATTGTTTTAAGTAATTCATTAGATGAATTTGTCTCTTCAATTCAACGTCAATGTAATCGGAATGCATACTTCATGTAAACTTTGGATTTGTGCTTCACCGACGAAAGTCAGGAATGAAATATCTATCTTCCTGTAGAGGAAGTTCACTAGATGGACAGGTTTTGGTTAATGAAGAAGCAGAGATGCAATTTCGTGAATGGAACATACATTACAGTCTTTCGGGGTCTTGGGTCTGTACATCTCTATTCAGCTGAATTAAATATCCACTTCATTTGGTAACACTAATATGACAATGACACAATAGCTACATGTTTACGTTGTAATATATACAGCACGTTGATGGGAAGATAAGATGTCATGATGCTGAAGTGGAAGTGAGCTCAGCGTCTATAAGACTAAATCACTTGGAATTGGTATCGAATTGTCGCATGGTGTTCACAGAGACGGCACGATTGGAGAGAGAAATTGCACGTATCGCTCTACACGACTCGAGCTACTTGGACATAAATGATAATCAAGGATCACTGTCTATTGACGAGTTTCATATAACAACATCAGCTGCGATCGTTTTCAAAGTAGCAACATCGATCAACAGGTGACAAGAAACAGATTTTCTTTCATTAGTTAGATTAGTCATATTTGAGAAGTAAAAACTTGAACGTGTGTCCCATATTCTTCACAGGTTGATTCAAGACACGGTTCATTCTCGTTATGACTGGTCCCAGAATTCCAGAATTGAAATCGAAAGCGAAGTGACTGTGAAAAAGGAATGGCTCTATTACGGAGGCTACATTCAACATGGGAACCTAGTTATTCAAAACTCAAGCGTTTGGCAGAGTGAATGGAGGAAGTTTATTGATGGGTAAGTTAAGTTTGAATTATATTAAAGCGAAAGCAAATCGAAAATTTTCTTTGAACTTTGTTGCGACTCTGTACAGGTTGGGCACGGTTAAATCGAAGTCTTTCGTCGGCAAGGTTTTACTTCGAATTAAGTGGAAATTCGAACTA
>JBCAUG010518525.1:0-15032 GCA_038406175.1 Haplosyllis leylae | reverse complement strand
CCCCGTGGACGGGCAGACGCCTGTGAATACATTACCTTCCCTATTCCTTCAGAATGCGGGCGGTAACTAATAGAATCGAGGGGGAGACAAGGTCCGATCATCGCTGATCAACTTAGCCCAATCCGTTAGCAGCACCTAACTGCAAAGACGAGTCTGAGACATGGTCTGCCAGTATGACTGCCATGCATGACGTGGCCTCTGGCCTCTTCATTCATACAGCTGACAAAATTCCCCCTCAATGCCAATTACAGTTGCCATAGAAACTCATAGAATGCCTCTCATTCCAACTTTGAAAATGTTAAAGGTGAAAAGGAAAATATTTCTTTTTTCTTTTTGTCAACTGAGAACTGTTTCTTGGGAGAGGATTTGATAGTTATTTCATTTTTAGTTTTAGAAAACATCAGGTACATGTTAAGATGGGGAAACGGGAATCTAATGCACTTAGAAAGGTGATAATTAGTAGTGGGCTGATCTATTATCATGATAGTAGCCATCAGCCGCAGGAACATGTGATAGGATGGGGTACATCATGGGACAAGGTGGCCAAAGACCATTATCTGTCTGTAGTCAACTCATTATTAATTAATTATGTATTTGTTATCTTTGCGATTTTGTCTGTGGTTAAAATCATCATGAGCTGCCTATTGCATTACCCACACATGTGGGTAATGAATACACATGTTAACTAATGAATTATTTATATCTTTTCAAAATTTCTATTTCCTTTCTTTCCAAAACTTAATAAATTGACTTTGCCAAAGGCTTTAGTTAGCTGAGGGCGCCGGATTTTGAGGTTACAATTTTAATTTGTGTAAGTGATGACATGGTGTTGGGTCTTAGGTTTTGTATACTAGAATTAATTACTTCGCTTTTACCAAAACTTTACCGAGCGCTTCATTCTGTATGCAACTACCCTTCAGGTTAGACTAGACTGGCCTATCATATTATCTGCGGTCAATATTGTCGCAGTCTTGGGATTCGAAAATACCAAGAACACACCATTAATAAGGATTTCGTTGTAGAGAACAAAAACTACCTGCCTCATAAATTCCAATTTAGGTTGAAGCAGGACAAAATGGATGGTCCCTGTTGACTGATGTAGCTAGGGATAATGGCCATTTCTGCACACAGTCCACCAAAGGGTTGCCTCAGAAACGAGACGGATACCTACCGATGTGTAGCATAGTCTCCGCAATAGTTCACTGGGTTTCTTTGATGTTACCGACCATGTCCGTAGGTACGAGGGGAGGTAATGTTTTCAGTTTGTCTATCCTTCTGTTCACAGGGTGGGGGATACATCCTGTCCGGGCAGGTCCTGTCTGGAGGAGGGGGTTGGGTTTGGTCACCTGGTCAGTGTACCCAACCCCATTCCCACCCCCACCCCAGGGACAGAGCAGATTTACCCGGAGGAGGGTTACTTGGTCAGGGTATCCCCCTCTCTCGGCTAGGTCTTATGTGGTCTGGTCCCAGGGTGGAGGTGGGGTGGGTCACCAGGTCAGGTTTCCCACCCCACCACCCTCTACCCCCATTCCGGCTAGGTCTGGTCTAGCATGTTAAGGATTGGGGGCCATCACCAGAATTGCCTCGTAATGTTAATGGGAGGCTGTCTGTTGTTGGTCCTGTGTCCAAAACTGAAAATACCAAAGTCCCATATTTTGGGGGCTGGGTTTTTGTTGATGTTGTATCAAACACCCAGTGAGATTTTGGGATGAACTGAAAAAAATTACCTTTTTGGCCTCCAGTTTGGCTGTGTGCATCACAGACAGTCTCCTTTGCGCGACTAATCAAATCTTGCTTCACATTAATTCGGAGTTTGTTGTCAGATGAAAGCCTCTGTGACGGCCCCAGCAGATGACAGGCAAGGTTACTGATTCATTTGTCTGCGTGTAAGTAAGTGGCCTCAGATAGCTTTTACTAATCAGAGTGATTACTGAATGTTCGTTGGACGGGGGAGCATAGGATGACAGTCGGATGTAGGGAAAAAACTGTCATTATGGCAGGAGATAACAGAGAGACGAACTGAGCTTCCCGAGTCGTTTGTTCGTTAGGAAGATGACTACTCGATAATGAAGCAAACGGGCAGCAACGTTGCTGCTCGCAACTTGTCCTTCCATTACCATTCAGTGTAGAATGCATCTATCTGGCCTCAGAACTGTCGCTTACGCTGTCTCCGTGCCCATTATGTCTAATAGCTACTGATTTGATTTTGAATATCAGCAGATTATTAAATAAATGTACTACAACCAACGAATCATTTTAATTTTTCAATATTGTGCTTTGAAATATTAAATCAGTTTTATCACTGGACACAGCAATGAATAAACAGTTTGTTCTCTAGTTTACCCAACCTGCGCAATTTTCACTTAGTGTTTGTTCGTTGTACATTTGACAAAGAATTACCAACTCAAAATTTAAAATATAATTACCATTGTGTAAAATTTTAAGAGTAGTCATTGCTGAATTTCGCAGACAAAAATATGCAACGGTCAAGTAAAGGTGGTGGTGATAAGGCGTGCGTACCTCAGAAAGGGTATTCAAAAGCGTCATAAACAGCCCACCATCTGAAGTGTTGCAATGGACTTAAGCAAAAGACGACAATAATGAGTTGAGTCTATTTTTTATAGGTAATTATTATTGGAAGCCAGTAATGGCTCTAGTGCGACAAAGGCAAATTACAGCACTCCGATAATGGAATGAGAGCGCAGTGGTAATCTAACTGCCTGCCATTATCCCCGCAAAGTCTTGACACAAAGCATTGCAGCGTTCCTCATTATTGGCACACATTGCCTGCGGCAACTGCCAACCTATTGCTATTTCTTCCTCGCTTTTTTCATTTGGCCAGTGAAAAGAACATTCTTGAGTATGAAAAACCTCCTTGAAACCAGTGACCTATTTTTCGTTGTATTTTCAGTAAAAGCAGTTTTCATTCGTGATCATGATGGTGTTGCCTTTAATGCCCCAAAGTCTTCAAATTACTTGTCTATATTCTTTAGTCTTCATGCTTTTTGTGTTAATCCTAGTTTTAGAGGCAGAATATCTGAAACAGGTGATGAAGGTTTTGACATTGGTCTGTTTTAAGTTAGATATCAACTAGCCATCTATCTAGTGAGCTATGTACCTTTCTAGCTATCCATCCAGCCAGCGAAATCATAGAATCGGATAGGGCGCGACACAATGCTAGTAAGCATTCTTGTTAAAACTTAACCTGTGTATATAAATTTTATTTGTAAAATTGACACCAGTTATGACATATACAATTCTAAATGGTCAAGAGAATTTACAAGCAAGTTGTAGTTTCCTTAACTGGGCAGTGCGATGTGTGGGAATTTGGAAGGTTAATGATGAGTTTTTAATGAGAACGAAAGGCAACGCATGCTTGGCCTTCAGGAGACGAGAACTTCAGCCACGGAGTGCATAGCTGCTATATAGAATGTGCTGAGGGGCTGGACATCACTGGACTGTTCATGATTAATGCTCACTTATCAGGCTTTTTTCGTAATTGCTTTAATATAAGAGTTTAATAGTGTTTAATAAATTCAATCAGAAGAAAGAAAAACCAATCACTGAAACATTTGAAAATAATCCCCAAGACTATTTACTCTGTATTTCACAAATTGTTTGATTTCACTTGTACTTATGCAAAGACTTACATTTCCATCTTTAAGCTTGTTTTATTTGTTGAAAGCTTTCAAAAGGGTACAATGGCACAGTGTTCGGTGTGTGGGAAATGTTGACCTGAAGAATCGAGGCATTCCTGGCTTGCAATTTACAGACAATTTGAAGTTCTCTTCAAATCGAGTTCTGCTCCAGTTCTTCCTGATTTAACACTTGTGCTTAAACTATTTTAATGGGCATTTACCCAACCTGGCAACCGATCTAAAACGATTAACAAATTTGGCAAACGAGTTGGGAACGATTTGAATTTTAAGTGTGTAAATGAGAACCATGTTTTTCTTGGTGAACAGTTCTGGACAAAATACATACATTTATTCAGTATCCATATTCTATTGCGTGAGCGGCGAGTGAGTGGGTCTTGAGTGTAGGTACAGATTAACAATTCCTTTGTTTCTTTTCAGTGTTAAGCATCCGCGGTGCACAGGAGGAGGAACCACCAGATCCCCAGTTGATGAGACTGGACAACATGTTGATAGCAGAAGGTGTTGCTGGTCCAGAGAAGGGTGGCGGGTCCAATGCAGCAAACACAGCGTCTCAGGCTGTGTCAGGCGGACCAGGACAACCGGAGAACGCTATTGAACACTCCGATTATCGAGCTAAGCTAGCCCAGATCAGACAAATCTACCACACCGAATTGGAAAAATACGAACAGGTCATTTTTTATTTAGATTGAAGGGAAGAATTACAAATATTAAAATACATGTTCCCGCCCGCATGCTGTCTCTTTATCACTATGAAAAATAAACATGATAATGACGCATCTCACCACAGCGAAATAATTCTGTTGCGTAGCGATTCTTTGGCTTCTTTTAATTGAGATTGTTTGTAGTATTGGTCTCCTGTAACCGAAAACAAGTAGATTATTTAAGGTTTCTTGTCACATACACAGACATGTAATGATAAGGAAAATTGGTTATTTGATCACGAATAGAAGCAATAAAGAGCTGTTTTTAATTTTCCGTAATGGGTGATCAATAAAGTACAAAAGATAACATCGGATATCATCCTGAAGGAGATTAAATTTTAACAGCGTGGCGAACAAAGGCTTAATTTTCCATTGAATATTGTTAACGAAGACAGGAACGAAAATACAAAAACGGGAGTCAGAAGGTATTGGGGATTAATGGATAATATTTTGTTTGCTGAGAGGCATTGTGACGGTGGGCAGCAGCTCGTGCTGGTTGCTCAGTTTGGCTCACATTATGTGAATGTCTTGCCTCGTATTGATTCCGCTCATTATCATGCAAATTCTAGTGGCTGAGGCGAGCAAGCTGCAGTAGCTCTTTCTATCCTGTACACAAATGTAAGTCCCTAAGCCCATGCTCGTTTTCCTTTCTTTGCCCAGTCCCGGACCCAGTGTGTGGCTTGAAACAAGTTTGGTTATCAAACTGTAGCCCAAAATCTCATTTTGAGTCCTAAGACAGGCTGAGCGAAGTTCGTGTCTCCATGATTACAAGCAGTTCCATATTTCTCATTGAGCACTACAATTATGGCTTGTTTGTATTTAATTTTAAATTTTCCCCTTTCAATTTTATGTTGGAACTTTTCTGAAAAAGAACTGCAGCTCATGCAGGCTGATTGATAAAATTGTACAGTTTTGTTGAATTTTAGATTTATCGAAAAAGCTCATTTGATAAGCACTGTCCTCAAAAGACGGGTTATTTCTTTATGCGAGGATGGTATTTTAGTTAATTAACAGTAACAATGATTTGTTTTTAATTGCAGGCATGCAACGAATTTACAACTCATGTAGTAAACCTTCTGCGTGAGCAGAGTCGAACACGGCCCATCGCGCCGAAGGAGATTGAGCGAATGGTCAGCATAATAAGGAAAAAATTCACTGCTATCGAAATGCAGCTGAAACAGAGCACTTGTGAAGCCGTTATGATCCTCAGATCTAGATTTTTAGATGCCAGGTTTGCAGAAATTTCAATTTCCTTTAGCGTATAAGGTTGTACATAGCTTCAGCCATTTTTACGGGACAAAACGATTGTAGAAATCGAAATCAGCTTGGTTTTTTTTTTTTGCCATTATTAGTCGTTTTTTGTGGAAGTGAAAATGATGCCTGCAGCAGTGGTTTAAAATTTTCGGTTATTGTTAACACCAGGTGACAGTGATCAAATTTATATCGGTGAGACCCTTGTAGGGATGTCATTTCACCACCAAATGAGCATCGTCGTTTTGCTTGTCTCTCTGCTTTCGGTAGCGCAAGCCAAATTGTTGTATTGGATTAAATGTATATAAATGGCGAGTAGCAATGAATCTTGAATCTGTTACAAAACAAAACTAGAATTTTTTCGAGAGCCTATGACAGACCAAATTCAAAAACCATGGTGACATTGGCGGCAGATTGACTACTCTCGACAAATGTACATGTGATAGTAGTCTATTACTGAACAGTTGTTTCACACTGAGAGAACCCGAATAGAAATACTGAATTTTCCACAATCTTTATTTAGGTTAAAAAGAATTAAATTGCTACTGATCATATTGGTCGACATTAAATTAGAAAAGCTTGTGTTTACGTCTTTCTCAGTTTCAACTTCTCAGTATATTTTGTTGGAGCAAATAATAAGTCTCGCTAGCATAAATTTTGTCTGACTTCCTGACTTTCTAACATGATTTCAATACTCCTGAATAGGGTTGTGGAAAATGTATCGACGTTGAAACGGCCAGCGAATTACAACAATTCGCCGCCATTGTTTCAATCAGAAAGTTCACAAAACGAGAAAGAAATACTGTTTACCATATTTCTTGTTCCATTGCAGGAGAAAACGACGCAACTTCAGCAAACAAGCAACGGAAATTTTGAATGAGTATTTCTACTCGCATCTGAGTAATCCGTATCCTAGTGAAGAAGCGAAGGAGGAATTGGCTAGAAAATGCCAAATAACAGTCAGCCAGGTCTGTTGGTTAATTCAAAAGCATGTTCAAAATTTAATTTAAACAGTTGGAAGACTAAATGGAGTTTACAGAGAAAACGTACTCAGTAAACGCATGTAAACTTCCTTGTATTTACAAAAAAAGTGTGAATTTAGATTAATCAACATATGCCTTGTATGTCAAGAAGAATCTGAAGATACCATGGCGTTTTTAAAAGTACGTTGCAATCTCCAGAAAAACATGTATAGTAATATTTGCATGGATAAAATGTAGCATATTGATTACTTAAGCACTCAATTGTTGGCGTAAATGCTTCTATCTAGTGATTTTGTTTTCTTTTGACATCCATAAATGTTGTCTGTTTATGCACCTTCTTTAATCCTTCTGTCTGCACGTTCTCTATATTCAGTGTAGTGGAAATCTATACCTGGTATACTTGACCCAGCCAGAATGTATGTCACAAGATCATCCAAATTTAGCCCAGTCAACAATGATAGGATGTATTCCCACCACTGAACTCCATATCGTCGTGGCAAGGGGTAACAAGAAGTGGACTAAAGTTGTTTGTTCTTGTGTTTCAAAATTCAAAAATTTTTCTTCTATTTATGTTAACTGGTTTGGGTGTTTTTCTGGAAATTTCTGCCGCTGCAGTTTTGTATCTTGTTTCAAAAGAAGCAAAAATCTCGTTATTTATTTATTTGTTTATTCACTCTTCTTTTTGTTATTGGTCAAAAAGTTATTGGTGTACTTTTGCTGTGAAGTGCACAATGCACATAATTGACTGGTGGCTTGTGTTTTTAATGGAGCAGGGTGGCCGGGAGAATGAAGTGACATATGTTCTGTTTGTATGCCTGTAGGTTTCCAACTGGTTTGGTAACAAGCGTATCAGGTATAAGAAGAACATTGGCAAAGCCCAGGAAGAGGCTAACTTGTATGCGGCGAAAACAGCCGCGGCCGCAGACAGTGATGGTGATAGTGATATAGGTAGGTTGTCTCTGCCGAGGGTGTGCGGTTGTCTCCTGTCCGGCAATGGGTCGTCATCAGGACGGTGCCAAAGAAGCCTTTGTTCGCTGTGGTTACCTCAACGGCATTGCTACTTACATTGTAACATTTAAAATGTCTTCCAAAGGATGAGATCAATGTAAGTGACACTGGCTGTGCGAGGGATCCTTAAAAGTAGAAGTCGCTGAATGTATGGGTAAGTCTTTTGCTTTGTCTTACTAGCAGACAGAAGAAAGGTTGCATATCTTCCTACTGACAATGCAAGTTTGGACTTTCGTTTCAACTTCGTATTTTGACACTTGTGTATTAAATTAGCATTGCAATTTTTATGTAACCCTCGTTCCCTTTTACGTTCTGTATTGTGCAGAATTGCATTTTAATGGTGATTTATGTTGCCTTTCTTCCTTAGTGCTAGTCCTTCAAATAGATTTAATAAGTAAGCATGTGACTAAAAGACATCCACGTGATCTCATTGTTGTTATGCCTTACCAGGTGTCAAATTGGTTTGGCAACAAACGAATTCGCTTCAAGAAGAATATTGGCAAAGGGCAGGAGGAAGCTAACCTTTATGCCGCCAAAGTTTCCCAGGCTGTAATGTCTGCTCAAGCAGCTGGCAGTGAATCGGGGGGTCAAGCAACTCCTACTCATCCACCGCCTATAACTAAGCAGGAGAGTGCAGACAGTCCAGGTTAGAAAGGAATTCTGGAGCACAAAATGCTCACACAAGCTATGTTGGTAAGAGATTAAACGAAGAGGAATCAAATGAGGTATGTTGTTTACATATTATTCCTACGAGGCTCTTGAACAAGGGAAGCAAGACAGCAAATACATGTGGACAGTTACCCAGGCAGAAGTTGATGAGACGTAAACTGGTGAAAGGTAAAGCTTCACATTTTAGACTATCCCTTCTGTTTTCTCCTTCTAACCGAACGTTGCATGTCACTAGTGAAGCCCAGGTGTGCGGTAAGATCTTGCAGACATTTCTTTCTAATATGTATCAATCACACGATCCGTCTACTTGCTGGAAATAGGTTTCGAACTGGTTTGGCAATAAGAGGATCCGTTTTAAGAAGAATATAGGCAAGGGTCAGGAGGAAGCAAATATGTATGCACCCAAAGGTGGTAGCCAGGTCGGCAGCCCTCCTGTAACCCCTCAGACCCCCCAACCTAAGCAGGAAGCTGATGGTAAAGTTTTAATCTTATAAATCACCAAATGTGAAAAACTAGTCCTTTAAAACGAAAATGATGTTCACATACATATGTGTAACACTTATGATAATAATAGCAATAATAAGGTTCCTGGAAGAAGTTTTACAATGATATGTGAATTTTTAAAATTTTTCATGTGGCAGGTGCTTCATTTAACATGATGTCTGGTTCTGGAGGCGGCATGGGTGGACAGGGCCAAGGAATGTACATGAACCTCAATGGCGGTGAACGTGACAACTATGCTCCCTCCTCCGTGCCATCACAAGTAAGTTAGAAACAGTTAACCATACTTTAAAAGAAATTTTGAGTTTGTATGTTGAATTTATTGCTACAAGGTGGTGAAAGCAAAATATGGATTTGTGTTAATGACGCTTGATTTGCTGTAAAGTACGAATTTAATAACAAAATATTTCCTAATTTAGGGAGGAGGGTATAGTGCAGATGGAATGCCAACCTCTACATCGGGAATGTATGATCCCATGCAGCCGCAGGTATAACTTCTTCATCAAACTCCCGTAGTTTCCCTTTTCCCATCCCAGTATCTCAGTTACACTGTATATGACTATTGTCAGTTAATAATTCAAGTTACGACCTGCGATATTAGCTTGTCAAAGATAAACTGTAGACGACACTGAGAATGGAATGAATAGCCGAATCTAGTTAGATTGGGCCTATCATTTAACTTTTATATCCCGTCGACAAGTAAATATCTTCATAGTGAAAGGTGTCCTTATTGTCTTGGTAAGCAAATATCATTGTCAATGTGGCACAAATGTATCGCGTTACCAAGGAGGCAAGCATATGATGGACATAAGCATTTTTTGCGGTCTTTTTGGAAAATTTTAATCGTATTTGGACCTGCGTCACGATGAGCAACTATGCTTGCCAAACAATTGGACATGAAGTTCTGTATTGTGCCAATGAACTGTGCAGAATAAAAGATCATGACGGGACTGGTAAAATAATAATTTCAATCATAAGTCGACTTGTTGTAGATAGGTCAACTATAAAAGCATTATACTTGTATTTCAAACTGCTATATATGTAATGGAATCAATAAGTTGCATTTTGCTCAGTATCAATCTCAATAGGCTTTGAAGTACGACGACTAACCCGTTTTTAGGCACGTTTGAAATCCTGAAGTTGTTAAACATTTTCATGAATGTGTAGAAATGCGTTTTCTGAAGTACGGTGTTGCCATACATAGTATGGTGGAAACTTAGTGCTGTCATCATCGATTCAGTCTTTATTTTACAAAAAAAAAAAAAACTGCAGCATTTACCCTTCAAGATTCTTTGCATGTTTCAAACCTTGCGATGGGAACTGACACACAATCCGTATCTGTGTTAGACAGGGTAAATTTAAACGGTAAATATTAGTTGTTCAACTGTAACGTTTAAATTGCATTCTTAAATGTTGTATTAAAAGATGGTTTACTCGTAAGTGGTTGTTCAAACTTTGGCTGACAATGAAGAAAATGACGAGACAGAATTCGTGTGTTTAAATTTATACCCACGACTTCTGAAACCACACAAATCAATTACATTATTGTATAACATTTGAAACGACGCCAGGAGAAATACCGGGGGGGGGGGGACGAGCGGAATATTTCAACGCATAATACAAGATATTTGTACAGGAAGTATTCCATTAAAATGGAAACATGTGGACTCGAAATCCATAAAAGTGTGGTCATTTGAGGTGCTCTTCACCAGAACTTCTGATGCTTTGTTGTCGGATATTTTATCAATTGATTATTTTTTGCTGCATTTTAACTTTTTTGCTGCCAAGGTGCTTGGTGTTGAAATTCTAATATTGCAATGTGTATGTGTACTTTGTTGCTAATGTATATGTTAAGATTGTGTGTGAAGGAAGTTATATAGCAACTAATTCATTGTGCAATTCTGATCATGCGACAATCATCTTAATATAATTATTAATCCTGTTTTGATTTGAAATATGTTTTGTTCGTAGGTCAACCATTTTTGTCAATAATGTATATCACGAGAGAACACTATTTCGTTGTCCGTTCTAAGTATTGTGTCACAACTATTAAAAGGACTTTGAATTTCTGAAATAAGGTGAAAAGTGCTATTACAGCAGCAACCATACGTTAATGTCTTGAGGCTGTCGACTGCACAATGATACACTGTATCGTTCTGGTAATAATTACGACTGAGTGTTTTTTCTGTATAAAAGAAGGTTTTCGTAAGCGTTGCTTTGAAAAAGCAGTAAAAAAGTGTCCGATTTCCATGTAATTTTGTCATTTGAAGATACGTTTACTAACGGTTAGTGTACATTGATAATACACGTTATTGTCGGAAAAAGTGGATGTCTTGTAAATAAATGGAATTATATTAATGTAATTTGTGTCTTTTTATTATTCAAATAGCGTAAAATATATGTTATTTCCATTCTGCTTCTCACGTTCTTACACATAATTGGCTTTCGCACTTAATCACAGATCTGCTTAGTCTGCACTGTACTAACTTTTCTCATTTTCAACTTCAAATCCACAAGCTTTCCCGAATTGATTTAAAAAATAAATAGTGATGTGATCATGCCAGTGTTGCAGTTTTGAACATTTTCAGCAGATCTGTATTGAGCAGATTGCCAAAATTTCAGTCGGAAGATAATTGAATCACATCACTGTTTAATTGTAGGGAAGTGGGGTTCCCCCGACCAGTGAATCAGTCAGCTCCCCGAGCGATGTCCCAGAGAACAAGACATTTACTGACGATCCAAGTAATGAAGGCTGGAGCGGATTCAATGTCCCAAGTATTGATGCAAAGGGGCCGGAGTAAATTACATGTCTAATTATTCTAAACAAAACTGTTGTGACATTTGAGTACTTTCATTTTTCATTCGTAGAATGTAGTTGTGCAGTAGGTGTAATATTAGTTTCAGAAGTGTGATTAAATTTATTACCACCCATGCACATGGTAAAGTCTACAAAAAAGTAAAGAACTTTGCTTTAAACGATACAATTCGATTGCCTGCATCTTTGCCATACACTCCTCCAATTCGAAAGAAACCTTGAAACTTTATTTTGTAATTCGGAGTCAAATTTGTTCGGAAATTTTCTCATGACCTGGATGGGAAACCTTTAGTATACACATGCTTATAAAAGTATGGGCAGTTTTCAAAAATAATTCCGTGCTTGAATACTGACGTTTGAATTTATGTACGCAGGTCAATGCACATTATTATAACTTTTCTGTTCGAGGCTTTGCGAAATGGATTTTTAACTTTTGTGGTTTTTACTCAACTTGATTTGAATTGTTCAAATTGTGTAAGTCATGGATAACACATACTTCCTAGAACAATAATATTTATGCATGACAGGAAAGTGTCATGAACAAAGCTTAAACGTAAAGCGTCATTGAAGGCATTTATAAATGGGACAAATATTTTTTGTCAATTTACTATGTATCGTATCGATAAATGTGCTAATCGAGGGTTTCTGAAACCCCTTTCAACTTTTGGTTTGGTTTTCATTTGTGTCTGTAAAGGTGGAAGTTTCAAAGTCTATGGAATACTGTTGACTAGAAATACAAAAAGAATAGGTAGTGTTTCAAATACAGCCTGTGTTATCAAATGTTACACACTGGGTCCTACTTACAAAACAATCGGGTTTTTCACGATTCACGTTCCTGTCAGATTATCTGACAGATCGCTACAGAGGGAAGAGCAAGTAAATTTCGTCAAAAATTGTCCCAAGTGGGGTTGGAACCCAGGACCTCTGGATCATCAGTCCAATGCCTTATCAACTGAGCTAGGCAGAAATCTGTTGGGCAGGGGATTTCTGAAGTGAGCTTTGTTTGTTTTATGCACCACTTCACATGTTGGACTTTGTTTATTTCTGGAATCAATAGAGCATGACTTTATAAAGGCCTTAATGATTCACACAGACAACTATATAGTGATTTAGCACAGTTGGCAGAGCATTCCCTGTATGAAGCGTGTATCGTGAAAAACCCGAATGCAAAGGAAATTTTCTCCCTTTTTAACATTACTGTCAACGATTTTGATGCAAAGAAATCCCTTTTGTAACCGGCTTTTCGTTCTAACTGAAACGGCTTAGCGAGACCTAGTGTAGAAAACGACAATGTTCCATGACAAGTTCTATTCTGTTTCTAAAGCAAACTTGTAGCAAGAACCATGCACGGTGTGTTTGGTTTTATTTGAAAATATTTATTTGAAATCTTGCCTGTTGCTAACACATTAACAGTAAGTAATTTCGTAACATTGCAGATGCGATATGCTCTTTTCTAATATATTCTTCGTGTACATTTATGTACGTAAATATCTTCCGTGGACAATAAACTTGAAAACAGCCGGATTTCAGTACATCTATTTTTGCACCGAAAGTTGTGCCATGGAAGATCAATGTCAAAAGTTTATAAAAAAATGTTTCCAATTACAACACCGAGGCCAGTAAAAGACAGTTTCGATATCAATTTCAAATTTGACGCACACGCTTAATTTGATGTCCATGCCGTATACAGTATTCATACTTCTGAACAGTTTGTATCACAAAAATAGTAAAAGTGTACATGTGTCAACTTTATCTTCATTTGCAGATGAAAGTTGTTTTTTGCTGTCCTTATTACAGTTGGAATTATTATTAACCTTAAAATTAATAAACATTGTGGGATTTGTCCTGCGCACCCATGCGCCGAATAGGTAATCTCATGTCTCGCGTCTTGCTTTTGTCTGCTTGCTAAAGTACAGCAGACTGATCATAATCCGTTAACAATAAATATTGACATAATGTGTACAAAGTTACAGATTCATCACAATTGAGAGTTAAGTATCAAAACATATTTAATACACTTTCTAAGAATGGTACTTTTTTGTCCTGAATAAATGTATCAACGTTCACTGATGAATGCGTTTTCGTGTCCATGTAATATGTCACAACTACGCAATCAACCCGATGATATATTGATCGCGTTTGCAAAATGGTCTTAGCCATCTGCCCCAAGAATTTTGGAGAAAAAATTCAAATTTCCAAGATTTGTTACATACAATCTTGAAAAAAAAAACGCTTAAGCACTTTCGTAATTTCTGTTAATGAAACATCATCTTTCCCCCCATCTTTCATCGTTTTAATTTTTTAGCCTTTTCTGATGTGCTTCTTGGGTATTGCCCTTCCTTTCTCAACCATCTCAGTTTCCAGAAACCCTTTTATCCCAGCACCAACGTCATTTAGATCCAGAAGAAATGTATCATGACCGTATGGCGAACTCAGTTCATAATACGTCACCTGATCATTTCCTGAAAATTAAATATTAAACCTTATTACCAAGCAGCATAAATTAAGGGGATACCTTTCTCTTATTTATTTAGCGGTTATTCTTTTACTATTCTGTAAAGATATAAATACAATGTTGACAAAAATAGAGTCATGTGAAATAAGCGAATCCACCTGCATTCTTGAGTAACTTCGACATTTCTCGCTGCTGCTCAATGGGAAACAAGATATCAGTCTGAACCCCCATCACCATTACGGGGCACACCACTCTTTTCAGAGCAGTCTCTATTCCTCCAAACGTTTCTCCCAAATCGAACATATCCATAGCCTGTCAGGATATAATACACTTACTCTCGTAATATCTACAGATTGTCGACAACAAATTCAATTTTATTTCACACTAAGTACCACATGTATTTACCTTAGATATGTAAAGGAGTGTGTTTGGATCTATTTTACCAATTGCGTTTTCACCCTGATAATCTAGGTAATTTTCAATCATGAAATACGGGCAAAGGCTAGGAGGTTCATTTTCATCGATTCTATGTCTACCAAATCTCTCCTTCCACTCGTCTCCACCCCTGTAAGTTAAAGTAGCTATCTCCCTGGAAAGAAATAACGCTGCCTTTGTACCAAAAGAGAAACAATGTAAAATGTTCTGGTACTTGGAAATTCTTGTTTTGCTGACCTTGCCAATTTCATGCCTGTTCGCGGAAATTTACCCGTGTTATAGTAATAACCCTTCTGCCAATTTGGATCAAGCATAATAGCCTTCCTCTGTAAGTATCGCAAGGCAATCGAGTAAGGGTAAGAGCGCACACAACTGGATATAGAGATTACTCTGAAACAAGCACAAAAAGAACGAGAATATTGACCGTACGCGGTCAAAGGTTTAGTCTCCGCAAGATGCTCCACACACCTGAGTTCCGAAAGTCCCGGAGGGGGGGGGGGGGTTGTTGATCGTAAACCTCAAACTTTGTTTCTGAGTCTAAATCTGATAAAAAAA
>JBCAUG010518414.1:0-15032 GCA_038406175.1 Haplosyllis leylae | reverse complement strand
ATGAACATTACAAGGAAACACCGACCACGACCCCCCCCCCCCCCCCCGCCCTTATCATGCCAGACCAGGCCTAGCTGGGAGAGAGTAGGTTGACTTGGTTAGGGTATTCTCCCCTCTGCCAGACCAGGCCTAGCTGGGGGGAGGGATAGGATCACCCCCCTCCTCCAAACCAGACCTAGCTGAGGAGGTTAGGTAGGGTTACTTGGTTAGAGTACCACCCCCCCCCCCCACCCACACACACACACACAGGACCTGCCTGGACAGGAATGCCCTGACCCCTTCCCCCTGATAGGACATACCCTACCCCCACCCCTAAACAGAATCACAGACACCTGTGAAAACATTACCTTCCCGCGTACTACGTATGTGGTCGGTAACAATAAATACCTCGTATTAACATTACGCGGCATACCGACCATGCCCCCCCCCCCATCCTATGATCACTCTTGTTAGGCTGGGGGGGGTCTACAGTTAAACGATGGGCCAGAGCATATGGGTCAACACTTAAAGGTCGGAAGGGTATCGGTCAATACAACAGTTCATGGTCTGGAAGGGGGGGGGTCAACAGTTCACGGTGTGGGAGGAGGACAGGTCAGTAAACCATGGTCCAGTCCAAGGTGAACTAACCCCCACCCCCTGTGAACACAATCACACTCCAGTGAAAACATTACCTTCCCTCGTACTTCGTACGTGGTCAGTAAAAAGGGTAAACTTAGTGAAATAATTATCATTAAAACGGAAAATAGCTGCGTGCTGATCTCAAATTCACAGTTGCCGCCAACAATACTTTTGAGGAAATCGACTTTGCTGCTATGTGTTATACCGTAATGCCACAGAAAATCCCTGCATCACTTCTCCAGCATTGGGACCAATGAAGTGTATTCCCAAAACTTTGCCTTCTCCTTGCTTTTCAGCAATCACCTACAATGCATTTCAAATCACATTTCCGTAGTTCTTTCAACCTTTTTGTATGAAAATTATTGAAACTTTAATGTCCGCATGTATCGTACCTTCATGTAACATTGATCACTGTTTCTTCCAGGCACTGCGAATTCTAACGGTTTGTAGAAAGCATGATATACCTAAAATGCAAATATTCCAAAAAAGTCCTTTTTGAATAGGAACAGTCTCCGGTGTGAATATCAGTACACAGAAGAGACTAAAGATGAGAAGAGAGACAGAGCAAATATCTAGCCTCCTTTTAGGGAGACAAAAAAATTTCCCACAACAAATTGAAAAATCGTCAACCATATTAGAATGTGACCAATTTTTCATGCATCCTTTTTCACTAAACGTTTGACATTCAGAAATAAATGAAAATTTCACTATCCCGCTTGGAGGAAAAATACATATAACCGGTGATTTCAATGGCAATCGTGAATTTCTTTTGTGTAATCCCCATTAATCGGTTTATGAATATTGCACAAAATTTCGAAATTTTGTGTTCCTCAAATGACTGATACAATAAAGAACCACCTGAAACAGCCACTCAAATGGAAAATGCTGTTTATAAAAATGAAAAGTCATTGTGAAACCTCAAGATTTTCCTGACCCCATTTTTCATTCGCTGTTTCTTCCGATAAACCTGCGCATGAATACTCCAGTGTAGTAAATACCGTTGTGGGAACCTAAAGTAAAATCGTTTCATTCGGTTTACAGGCAATTTAATCATAAGTAGAGGACTTACATTTTATATTACCGACACTATATTTTCAAACACTGGAAACCAACTAAAGGAAGAAGTGAAGTATGTGTATTTTTAAAGTGCCAACCTTGTTGTAATTCATTTGCACCGAACTTGCTCCACATATTCTTCTCGCCAGCAATTTGCCTGCTTGAATAGCCACTGGCGTCAATTCAGGCCCATCCTCAAGTTAGATACGCAAACATTACTCCCGCCAATACATCATATGATACAGAACATAAAGTTTTTTACAATATCTATAATTTTCTTGAGGAGCTATTTTTGTAGGGATTGCGATTCCAAGAGCGTTAGGAACATATTATTGAACGGAATTCGCACCGCTTTCACTAAAATAGGTACAGAACCACCCATTTGTAGCAATGGCATCGCAAATTCACGACAGAAAACGATTTGCAGTTGCTGGCTTCAAAATTACTCCAGTTGAAATACCAGTTAACAAATAATAAGTAATTTCATACTTTATCCTCCTAAGAAAATATTTCAAACCTTCAAAACGTCTCCTATTGCATAAACATGCGGTACAGATGTCATTTCAAAGTCTTTGTGTCCTCCTACAATGCATCCCGTCTTTGAGTCCAACTCTACACCGATGTCTTGCAGTCCCATATCTCTGGTGCAAACCTCTCTCCCTATTAAGCATATTTGTTATATGTATGGCAGTAGACCCAAATTTTCAAAATGTTGAGGTCTACACGCCCCACCTAGATTACTTCCAACTGAATTAGCTGACCCTGAGCAACATCGCATGGGACACATAGCTCTGCGTTCTCTTGTTCACATTCTTCCTGTTTGTCTGTATTTGACGTTGTGTTTAATGTAATGAATGGGTTCTAAACCATTTCTGTACTTGCGTGAAACGTAAAACACAAACTGGTGCAAAGTGTGAACAATAATTTCAGTGATGTTTTCGAACATTGGTTTCGCTTACCTATGGCAGTCATAACTGTGTCATATATTCCCGTATGTGTCCTGCCATCAGATATGCTTTCGTACTCTACTACAAAACGTCCATCTTGGCGATTCACACTCTTCGGTAAACATTTCTCCAAGAATTTAGTTCCGTGATCTTTCATAGCATCAACCACTTTTCCTGCCATTTGCTACAAAACAAAAGCACCTGGTTTTGGACGCACTTGAATAAACTTTGCTCTTAGTTCAAAGTAATATAATGATTCTAAGGTTTTGCACGTGGTTTACCTGGTCAAATCCTCGAAGGGGGATAGATCTCATCATAACAGTTGTGTCATATCCAAGACCTGTTAAAAATCCAGCACATTCCAAAGAAACATCTGTAGATCAACTAAGGAAGAACAACAATTTTTGACAGCACATCTTGTCAGTTTCACAAGAAAAAAGAATAAACTTATTTGATACTTCTGACAAAAAAATCAATGAATGAGAGAAACAGATTTCTAAATTAAATAATTTCTACAGTTAAATAGTACGCGAGTTTTTGTCACCTTCAATCATTATTTGTTAGTGAATCCACTTGCTGTAAAATTTGAAAAATCATACAGACAGGGATAATTTTAGAATCTATTAATTTTATAGGATACAACTTGCACCAATCAGCAACCTGCAAGATAAATTACACTAATTTAAAAACATCTGACATATGTACTTACGTATTTACATGAACATTCAGTTAAATTTAGTCGTTCTTAATCAACTACTTTCAAGTTGCGACAATGAAAATATCGCTTCCACTTCGGAAGGGAACGGCTTTCTTTTTATTTCTAACTACCAAACTGAATATCATTTGCTTACGACTTTCCGGGGGGTTTCTTCATCCAGAACAGATCGTCACTTGAAATTAAATATTCTTTGGCGCCAGGTATCTAAAACAATTCATACACACGTATTTGTAGATAAAGTGATGAAAGTACAAATGTGGTTCCTCATACCCGAAATCTAACAACATGCGCTTACATCAGGATAACGAGGCCTCATTCCAGTAGCGATCACTACGTGTTCTGATTTTACTGTCTCCTACAAAATAATCAAAAAATTACTAAAATTTTTCATTCTCTTCTGCTGTTTAAAATTTAATGGCCAAAAAAACAAAATAACTTATTGTTCGAAACACACACCTGTTTTCCTAACTTGTTTGTAGCTTGTACAGTATGAGCATCACATAATTTCGCGTTTGCGTTGTAAAAATCTACATTTCTGGCAGTAAATAAAAGGTATTTCTGATGTTATTGGTGGCTATTTTTTGATAACAAATTGTATTATTACAAACACCGAATACAAAAGATAAGTCGTGATGTACTACTTACTTACTTTTCCCTCAGTTGCACCCGATGGCCCCAATTGAGTGACCTTACATAGTTCTGAACACTTTCACACAGCCTTAACCTGAAAAGTCATTTCACATATGAGATGTTATGCAGTAAATATGAAAGAATACATTTATTTCCTGAAGGGTTGCTAGAATGGTTTATTTCCCGAGGGGAAAGCCTATTTTATTTCAGTAGATCGGAAGACTTGTAATCACCAAACTGGTTGACAACAATAAGTTAAGAATTGTGTCTACCGTGTTACTTATCAATGACAAGAACCCAACAATTTTTCTTAATCTTACCACATGGTCGCAATTATGATAAACATCATCAACGTACCAGTCATGTCGAGGATTGTCTGAAACTTGCCAACCATAACTGGGAGAATCTCTGATGTAGCCACCCAACAGCGATGCTTGATGCATGATTTTCTTTGGAATACAACCAACATTCACACAGGTACCTCCGAGACCCCATGTTGTTCCTGAACATAAGCAATCAATTTTTCTTTAAATCTATCATTTCTGACATTGTTGATGTTGTAATAAATTTTTGCTAACATTCCTCAATTGGTACCCTTCTTTCCTCATAATAAAAAGGACTTTATGACTTACATCTTATCAAACTAACCTTGGGGTGAAGGTTTGACAAAATCAAAAACAGCAACTTTCTTTCCAAGACCAGCAGCTAAAACGAAAGACTATGCAATTATTGATGTTGAAATAAATTCATTTTCATATTATCCTGCTGCTATACCTTTAAAGCTCTCCAATGAATAGTTAATGGGCAAAGATATTAGATGTTCGGCCCAACCTTTGGAGACTGTTTCATGACTAATACTATGTTGCAGTTTATTTAAAATCAGGACTTTAAAAACCCAGGACAAAAGTCACCAGAAGTCCAAACCAGGGGTATCAGTGGCCCCACGAAAGGGACTTATGTCCTCCAAAAAATTTAAAAAAAAAAAACTTTAAAAAGTCCTACCTTCTTTTGCACAAGCCAGACCTCCGGAGCCTCCCCCGATGACTACGAGATCATAACTTTTGTTAGAATAACTGCCTATGTAAAAAAAGAAATTATGACAATCAAGCGGAAAGCGTCGAATGCCATTTCGCTTTCCATTTAATGGGGTGTTTATACTGCCAGAGATATCCAGATACTGAGAAAGACAGACAGAGACTGATAAAATTGGCTTGTTTAGAATTGTGTGGAGGTGTTCATACCACTTAGAGACGAATGGAGGTTTCCATTGGGTTATGTGCACATTTATCAGTTCTTGTGTCGGTCTCGGTGTCAGGCAGTGTAAAAGAACCATTACATCTGGAGTCATTTCTTTAGTAAGAGGACAGGTTCAGTAAATAGATACTTTGATAAAAATAAATAAATATGATGTAAATCTTTTGAGTTTCCAGCACAGCTATCATTAAGTGTCTGTGCATGACAAAGTCTGAGCAGGACACTTCCACACTCCAAAAGGACATGTCAGAGGCAGTCCATCCACGATAAGCCACAACTGTAAGCACCAAGATTGCAGAGGCTACCCTTGAAAGGATAGATGTTATATCGCATGACAGGTTCTGCAAACTCGACTACTGCCAGAGTAAAAATCATTCATATTCCACAAGAAAAATCCAGAACAAAGAATTAGACATTGATAGTGGAATCACATGCAAGACTGCACAGCTCACCACAGTGTGACCAATATCAGCCAGCCTTTTATCCACAAAGGAACATCCTAACTCCCAAGAAACCCAGCAACTGAATGAGGGTCAAAAGACATCCAACACATTGTTCAGCAGCAACTTGTTACAGCAACCCAGCACATTTGTACATCCTAACAAAGTACTCAACTGAGAGAACACACTGCGAGAAAAGACAAAATGCACAAAAGTTTTGCTGACATCATGAGTCAACAACCCTACAGTAATTGAACATTAAACCAATCAATTAAGGACCATGGCTACATCAACAACGTTTTGTGGGAAATCCCCATAACTTGAGGGGGGAGAAGCAGATCCAGCAGACACAGGCTTGAACCTAGATTCATAGACAGTTTAACCCTGTTATACTCACCAACAACTATTGACAGCAAATGCGAAATACCCCAGTAACTGTAACAGAACACTGGAACAACTGAGTACCCCCATGACTTACACTTCAAACAACTGTTTAAGAAAATACCCTGGGAAAAGACCAGGAAAAGTGCAAAAAACAAACAAACAAGAAAACTGACACAAACTGTGAAACATTGTATCAAAGATAATTAAAACATCATTATCAAATGAAAACATTAAGAAATCCTCTTTTTGTAAATAAGATAGTTGTCACAGCCAAAACTACTTTACACTTAGCAAACTTTTCCAAACATAACACAAACAAGTATCCATAATACTGAGTCCAAACCATGCATGAATGCAATATGGACAATGCTGATTACCCCCAACGTGCACCAACCACAAGGGGGGTACCACTGGCACTATGAGACTGTACTTGTTAAAACCAATGTTAACAGATTTGATTCTGTAGTTGCTCCATGACTCGTGTGCACCACAGCGAGAGTACTACCAAAGTAAAGGTAACTGTAGGAACCTCAACTTTGTTTGGTATCTGATTGACCAGTTACTAGTGTACATGCGCTGCTTGGGTACGAACACCCTACACTTTAATGTGTCCATAATGACTTTTATTTGTTCATGTGCATGCTGATACATATACCAATATCGTGTTTTGTACTTACTTCTTGATAATGTTCTTACACTGCTACATAAAATTACCGGTGAAAGCAAACGGGGAACCTGCTTGCAACTCCGTACATAGTTTTTCGTACGAAAATACCTCATGGGCGCAGACATCTTCTTTTTAATTATCCGGCGCGCAGAAAAAGCGCGAAGAAAACGTTGTGGAGGGCGGTTCAAGAGTTGTCTAATCCTCTCCTTCGATAAAACAGAACACCACGCAGACAGGGCCAAAAGCAAGGTTTTCCCGTTCATTCTATTGAATACAGAATAACTTACGCTTAGTAGCATTATTTTCGTTGGCACGTTAGTCATATTAATTGCATGTTGAATTTTGATAAAAATACGTCCAGTTGGTCTCGAGTCGAGCTCAATTCATATAATAAATGCTATTCACAAAGCCAAGAGATCATGTATAAATTAATTCTTTTTAAATTTATTTTATTTCTATTTTACTTGTTATATTTTATCAATATAATTTTCCACTGCTGATGTGTTTGTATTTTTATGTTCAGTTTCCATGTTCCGCGTTCACAATTCCAATAACAAATGTCGACGGGAGATAACGACCACTGTAGAATTCAATGGAATGTATATCCCACGGCCCTCGTCACCTCAATGTCTCAAATATCAACGTGGGCAAAATACAAACATGTCCGTTGTTTTTACACATTTGTGAGCACCATTTCATTACTGTCAATTTAGATGCACTAGGACTGTGGACCTGCAAAAAGAACGTAATTGTTTCTGTGAGGTTTGGTAAATGGTACCATATTGTTTCAACTGTCGTAAAATTCCACTTCTTCATAGAATTAATATTTTTAGAATTGATTACACTGGATCTCACTAACAAGGAATTTGGTTACTATGCACCCGGCTACAAAGACCAACCTTTTTTCTCAGAAAATAACATTTTTGAGTGACACAAAGGAAAAAGAAATTTGCTGCTATGAGTATTACTAATGGCTTATTCACACTGCACGGGAATGGGTACAGATACAGGGAACGGGACTAACTGATCCTAATATACTGTACAGAAATGTTCACACTGGCCCGAGACAGGGGAAGGAACCAGGACCCATTGTGCTGGTCTAGTTCCCCGTACCTGTCCCGGTCCCGTTCCCGCTTCCACGCAATGTGAATAAGCCATTACCTGGTGTGAACAGACCTTTAATTGTAAGCGAGACCCGGCTCTAATCCCACAAGAACATTTCAGTTACCTTTATCCTCTTTTTCTTTTTCCTTCTTCTTCTTCTTTTCCTTCTTTCTTTTCTTCTTCTCCTTATCTTTCTCACTTCTCTCAGTCTTCTTCTTTTTGTGATCATGGATTTCTATGGAATTGTCTGATAGCACGAATTAAATCACAGTAATTAGTTGAAAATTGGCAATCCGTAACCGTATAGTCCCTATTTTACAGACTGCTTCATTAATTATGGTATTCCTTTATATTTTTCGAATTTCCATTTGATAAATGAAATTTACCGCCCGCGTACGTAGTACGGCGGGTAGGTAATGTTTTCACAGGTGTGTGGGAGGGGGGATGGGGTAAACCCCCCCCCCCCCAGGATAGGACAACAGAGGGAGCACTTGCTATGCGGCGGGCTTCCCCAATACGATCAATGGACTAGGTCATTCTGGGTCAAATGTAAGGGTATTTTTGGAAATTTTTACTCGCTTCGAGTTTTTACGTTGTGAGTCGCGAACATTACATTTTGAATATAGTGGAATCAGCAGTGAGAAAAGCACGTCAGTGATATGTTTTACCTTGAGATTCGTGGAAGAGGCCTTCTTTACCAAGTTCTTTCTTGTGTTTTTTGTGTTTGTGCTTTTTCTTAATTGGCATTTGTGTCATTAGCCTATATTGCTCAGGTAACTGCAAAAAAAAACAAAAAAAAAACAGTTGACGGATTTTAAAACCAATACCCGAGTTATTGCTTGAAAGTAAGTGGTCCGTTCAGGCCAGTAGAAGGCTGTCTTAGGCGGCCCAGAACAAATTTGAGTGGCCCAGATTGAATGTAATTTCAGAAAACAAACATTAGTAATTAACATTTTCATTTTTAAGCAGTACATGTGATTGAAGTCCGTTTTTAGTTCTCAAATTAAGAGAATCACAAGCTGATCTGGGACTTGGTCAACGGGGCCCACAATAAGATTACAGAATTTAAGGTTGCCACTCCAGGCCAATAGAATGCTAAACCTGGTGGCCTGAAGATTAGGTGCCGCGGGCCAACGGCCCACCGCAAACGTAGTTAAGACATACCTGTAATACTACTACTATTTTTTTTTACATTCGATGAAAGATCAAATAAAATAGGACAAGTTATTGAATAAAACAAATAAATTGCTCCACTTACTGGACCAGGATGTAGTCTAAAACCAGTCAGCTGACTACTACTCAATAAGTTTAGTTCTTTACCAGTAATGGGTGGTTTCTCTATTAAAGACCTCAGTGAACTGTAAAAACAAACCATTAGATTCCGTGTACTTGATCTTTCACAAGACTGAAACAAAATGTTAGGTAACGAAATTTCTTGTATCCTTTTTGGGAGAATTGATAATGTTCAAACCTCCGGAAATTCCAAACCTAAAGCATGTGTGAATCAATTAGGGACTAATTAATTAAGCATGCCAAGTGACGACCCTGTATTAAATAGTAAAGCAACCGAAACAAGTCTACACTAATGTTATCATTTAAGTTTCCTGGAATCCATGGAAGTAACACTTAAGCTTAGTTACAAATCGTACAAACCTATTATCTTGCATTCCTGGAGTATCAATATTTCCTGGCAGATTCGGCATAAATGCACTCAGCTCTTCTTTGAATTTTTTTCCACTAAATTTGTTGTATGAATGTTCCAAGCCATAATGCGCCATTAAATTTGTACTTCCAGTCACTTCACTTGGTTCTGGAGGATTAAAATGAAAGATTAGAACCCAACATAAATACTCTGGAAAGAGTATCTTCTTACTTTATCGGTACTACGTATGTCACGCGGATGCACATGGACAAAGTAATAATAATACAATAAGTGTTTGTTGCCTCGTTCAATTGTTTTAAGGTAATCAAGGCGAAAATTTGCAGCACGAGATCGCGCTCATAACGACTTCGCTAGGAATGAACGTCTGGAATATCAAAGCCGGTCGCGGTGGCCGAGCGGTAGCACGTCTGCTTACTGTGCGGGAGGTCTCCCCATCGAATCCCGGCATCCTACCTCTGCTACATATGTGGCATGTAGGGAACGTGACTGGCCACCATGCTGGCTTTCAAGAGGTCAGTGGGTGTTGCACCAGAGGTGAATCTGGGGAATCTGTTGTGTGCAGGCAAGGAAGCACGCAAGTGAGGGATCCATCCTGGCTTTGAAACCCAGGGCAGACATCACCAGAAGTCCGAAACAGGGGTATCAGTTGCCCAACAAAAAGGACATGTGTCCTCCAAACATTTTAAAAAAAAAACATCTGGAATATCTGGATTATGATAACTTTTGTCTCAACTTTCTTGTCGAGTGTAAACTTTACTAATCATCATGTAACAGGTTGAGGTAGATCTACAAGCGATTGCGAGGGGTTAAGACGTAAACCATGTGCTTATGCTCCAAATGCAGTTAAAATGTACTTCAACATGAAGCAGTTAATTTCCCTTAACTCCCCATGGAGTGCATGCATCTATCACTTGCAGATCATGCACAGCCCCCTGTACCCTAGCCAATTAGAGTCCCTGCATCACATGCACATCCCTGGTAACCAATCAGGACAATTGCATGATTCTCTGGACCAATGGCAGCATGACATATAAGAGTATATTCCTATTCAGCCCCTGCATGTCCCCAGAAGTAACTACTGGTTAGAATGAGATGAGACTAGTGTCAATCCAAGACAGTGCACCCTTCTACCTTTAATAACCACAATTTGCGCTAAATAGCTCCACTCCTTTGTCTAGCCCCCTTGGTGACCTTGGGACTACTTTGTGTGACAGCCTTGATATGCTGGTGGTTAGGTAGTAGGTATAAAAGGGAGGTGTGCTCCTATGAAAGTAGGACCCCCAGAAAAACCATCAGACTGTTAAGTGCCAACATAGTTAACAGCAGGAACTTCTCAGGTATTGAGGAGCTAAGCCTAGATCCCTACTCTGAATCTGCCAAATTGCATGTTTGGCCTGTTTGAGCCATTTTAGATACTTTGCAGACCTCAGAAGCAGGAGGAGTTAACTAACTCCCCTTACACAACCTGTTACTTAAAGCTACTTAAATATCATTCTAAGATGCATGTAAAGAACTATACAAGTAAATGTAAGGAGCTAACTGTGTATTGCAATTTGAAGCTTGTATTTATGATTGTTCTTGTATTGCAGAGTTTCTTAGATGTGTCCTCAATTTTCTTCATTGTCCTTCAGTACTTCAATATCTACATGTGTGTACAATAGTGTTTTCTGAGTGTAGCCCCTCTGCTACACAGTGTTCCAGTATTTCTGTGTGTAAACTTCAAGCCTCATCTGTGAATCATGGCAGAAGCTGTAATTATGCATTTATTTGACTTAATGGAGGCCTACTATGCCATAAGCATTAGCCCCCCTGGAACTAATTGATTAACTGTTTCCTGTTGCAATTGCATTATTCACACCAGTCTCAGGAGCAAGAATAAAGACTGTACTTAAGCTGAATGTTTGTATTCTTCATCCATGAAGGTACTGGAGCTCCCTATAGCTCCCCACAACCCCCCGCCCCCACACACAGCAATACAGACTAGAGCTCCTTCCTCACAACCAGGTCCAGTGCACGAACTAACACCCATGAACAACTGCTGTTGCCCCCTGAGATGCAAAGACTCTTGCTCTGTTTAGACTTGCTAAGTTTAGACAGGTACTTAGAATATTCCCCGAAGTAATAGTTGGTGACAATTATCCTTTTGATTAGAGGTTTATAAAAACAGGGTCTATAGCCCAGTATAGGTCCTGTTGCAGTAAAGAACTACGGTAGATCTAAATGTTTTGCTTGGTTATATCTACCTTGAGATCTAGATATTCAATCCAGTTTGTCCCTATTCAGCTATTGAGAGTTTCTCCTTACCTGGAAGCTCCTTTAACAAATAAAATGGTCCAGTGTGGACAATAACTGGATTTTTGCCCAGTGATATAGTTGTCTTCAGTGTTCCCGTGGAGTCCTGACGAGGGTAGCCAGGAGATCTACTGCCTCTTGGACTCGTTTTAGGGGAACTTTGTTCTGTCCCCTTTCTTTCTTGCATGATAGTCGATCTATCCATCTTTTAATATCTTTCGTTTGTTTTACTCAGTTTATCCATCAGATTTTGTTGTAGTTTCTTATTTATCTCAATTTTGACGGTATTTGTGTGTGGAAGTGGCAAAAGACTTCAGGAACTTGTAAAAGTAGATCTATCAGAACGTATTCATCTTTGTTCATGTTGAAGTCTGTTTTTTCCTGTATGTCGTCGTTTTTAAGTTAGTCCGAAATCTTTGACTCAAACGACGCCTCAACAACACGGGAAAATGGTCACGATTCAGTGAGCAAGGGAACTGAATTGTGTGGAATTACTACGCGGCTAGCATGCTATTTAAACGGGTGGTCTATGTGGATTTATTGTTAGTGTGGTCACAAAGACCCTCCCTCCCACCCGGTGTGTTTGTACTTCATAAGTAGTTAAACTTTCATATTATTATTATTAATATTTCGTTTAGTAGTTTATTGTTATTTCATGCCATTCGCAACTTTTACTTCATTTATCATTGCATGTTAGCCCAAAAGTGTAATAAAATTGTTTACAACTAGCATTGGCTTGTGTGGTAATTGTAGACTGTTGTTGCTATATTGGTCTCACGACAAGAAAGTTAAGCAATAGCAATTCTATTGATAAAACATTATATGCATTCTCTATGGTAGTCTTCATCATTTTGCTAATACAATGTCATAGTCCATAATCTGCAGCCTGCAGCATCTCTCTCAGGGAAACACCACTTCCTCAGTCTTAGTTAGGATCTTGTAATACAATATCTAGTTTCATTTAGTGAATTAGTAAATACAATAGAAATGTAACTTCTTTTTGTTCTATCAGATAATTGTCACATGTGACTACCTACAGCAGTGTTCTCTCATTGTATGTCAATTGTCTACCTCAAGTTAGGGAGTTCATCCATATGTCAATTGCTTAGAGAATAGATTTTTGGTAGCTTGTTAGAGTTGTCACCATAGTGGTTGATTGACGGTTTTTGCCCCAAAATTTTGGGCCTGTGGTGGGGACCTACCAAGGCCTTTTGCAGCTCTGTGGATGTAGATGGGGTGTGGATTGTACTTGTAGGTGGTGGGGACAAATCAACACTAAATGTCATAAACAAACGTTTTGAGCTTTTTGCACTGAGAGGCAGTGGGGAACAAAAAACTAGAAAAAACTAGTTCAAAGGTGATTGGAATTTTTCTGAGACAATTGTGTGCAAGGCCTCATGCCCTGCCCTGCCACCCAACAAGCCACCTGGTGAAACTTTCACTGCCTTTAATTTAGATATTTGCTGTGAGAAGCACATGATGATCTAGCTGAAATATTGACAGTAACACACACACACACACACACACACACAAACACACATGTAATAGAATGAGTTGCAATTTTAAATTGTTAATTGATGTGTCTGTGTTTGATGATTAAAGTGTCAGAATTTGTGGCATGTGTAATTATCCCTGAGTGCATCATAACTTAAGGATAAAAGACAATGGGGAATGCAATGACACATTCCTGGGAAGCCTTTAAATAGAAAGGCAAATTGATGAAGATTCAATCAAAATGTAGTCACAACTGGAAGTACTTGCACTTTGTGCATTAGTTTGTAGATATGTTTGTAAATATGGTTTCCATAATGTATTCTTCATGAAATGTTACAAGTTCAATATGAGATAAAGTTCAACAAACATATTCAAGTTCAAAATGAAAGACTTCGAGTTGCTCTTGCCATTTCATGGTAGAACCTGGACATTATATGAGAGAAACCTCATTTCTCTATACTTTCCTTTCTATTTTTCACATAGCTTACCATGGCAGTCAATGGAATTTATTACTTTATAGACAATTTGTTTCAAAAGCTATTTTCAAGTTGACTTCCCACACAATTGAATTTAAATTTCTATTCAAAAAGCAATAGAACACTATATGAGAGTACTTTTGAGTAATGTTTGGAGTTTCAGCTCATTTTTGCATAGCTGTCACTTCATCCCATCATAATTGCAATAGTTTTTGAGATATCTTTGTCTACTTTGACTGACACACAGTGCTGTCATTTACAGTTTATTGTGAATCTAACCCTGTAAACATTGTGAAGCTGCTTCAGAGTCAAGGTGAATATAACCAATAAGAAGGGGCCATCAAAATCTGATGGAGGACTAGATTTGAGATGGCTGATGGTGTAATCTACTAATCTCCTAGTGTTCTTCAAAAATGGTTAAAAATCAAAAAGAAAGAAATATCTCACTTAATTTTGCTGATATTTAAAGAAAAAAATTATTGTGATTTTAAAAATATTTATCTTTGATCTGATAGCATGAAGACTATTTGAATCACCCTGAATAAAGTTCAGAAAATACTTCCCATTTACAATTAATGTATCAATTTTCTCGTAGATTACCATTATAAAACTTTGGACAGAATTATCTAACTTCTTAAAATGGGAAGTATTTTCTGAACTTCATTCAGCGTGTAATAGACAATTTTATTGGCTGATACATTAATTTTCCTGCACAAAGTGGGAGAAAATATGATGAAAAGTTTCTGAAAACCTGTTGCAATTCTTTGAATGTGGTTGAATTGATATGAGTTGTTTTGTTCAAAATGAGTGATTTGATGAATTTTTAAAATTAAAATGTTATCCTGACTATCTCTCTTTGCTCATTTCTGAAGTCAATTCTTATTTGATTGTGATGTAACATCCCTCAAATTTAAATTTGAAACATTCCATACAACAATATGAATGATTTATGCTGACTATACAGTATGTAGCAAGGTACAATATGTGACCTAGCACTGTCTTTCTAAGACATACACATACACACCCTATGAATAAATATCAGGCAGTGAAAGTTTCACGAGGTGGCTTGTTCATCCCTTCGCTCCTGGCCGTACACAGGGCAGTGAGAGTATTGACACGATAAGTACGAGTAACGAGTACGAGTACGAGTTGTGGTAAATCTGATACAATGCAACCATAATCCTTGACAATTTGACATTTTTCTTTCTGTGAAGTTTCTATTTTGAAAAAGCCTACTTTTTTAGCCTCTTTTTCACTTTCCCTCCAAATCAAGCTGTCAATCACGAAAT
>JBCAUG010518303.1:0-15032 GCA_038406175.1 Haplosyllis leylae | reverse complement strand
GGTGGAAGTACTTAGCCAAATTGTAGGGGGTACCCCAGCTGAGTATTCCCCCCCCCGGACAGCAGAAGAAGCAATTGCTACGCAGCGGGCGGTATGCCTCTGCGCATACGCAGGAGGCCTTTTTTGTTAGACGTCGTTCTGTTTGATAATATTTAAATGTACTTTGGTTAATTGTATTCAGATGTAAAGGATATGGACACAGATCATGCGGCTAGTCACATAGGTAAGGCACAGGGTATTGTCACAATGTTACGAGCTGTACCACACAACGCAGAGAGAAGTTACTGTTGCGTACCAGTCCAGTCTTTAATTGAAGTAAGTACAGTAAACATCTTTGTTGCCCCTTCGCATTGATTGGTGGCTAGTTAGAGTCACCTTAGTGGTTGATTGACGGTTTTTGCGCCGAAATTTTGGGCCCGTAGTGGGGACCTATGAAGGCCTTTTGTTACTTAGTGACTGTACATGGGATAGCGGTTCTATTTGTAGGTGTGGGGACACCTAACCACTATATGTTGTAATTGAACTTTTTGTTGCCGCAGGTGGTGGGGACCCTAAAGCCTAGTATGCAATACGCTTCACTTCCCTTTGCCCCCCTTCACTTCCCTTTGCCCCCCTTCACTCCCCTTCGCCCCCCGCCTTCGCTCCCCTTCGCCCCTCAGGGAGCGAACGAGCCACCTGGTGAAACTTTCACAACCTAATATTTTAAATATGGCATAAAACGAAATTTATTGGAATTTATTTCACTTATTATGAATGTGATATTAAATTAAATTCAAGTCCATCAGTTCAACGTTTGCTGTGTGTTTTTTTCTTCTTCCTTAAACTTTCAGAATGGTCCAGGAAACGTACCCGAATCAGCGTCGTTGTGTTAGAATATCCCTGTTTTTGTAAAGTCACTCGTCATTTATGGTCATCTAAGTTTCTGTACTTAAGCTGGTTTACAAAAAGTGTATTTGTTTATTACAGCACAAGGTATCGGAGAATGACATAGTGAAGGGGAGAGACATACAGAAAGTAAAGGATTTAGCGTACAGCATCGCGAGTGTCGCTCACCAGCATTTAGAAACAGTATGTTTTACTGCACAAAATTACAGTACCCTGCTTACAACGAGTCCGGTTACAACGAGCAATCTTTTCACTCATCGTAAGGGGTTCCAGTGTAGGCTTACGGTTAATTTCTTTATAACTTTTTTGGTCATAATAAGTAGCAGGTAATGTCTGACTGTAAACAGGAGGTAACGTCTGAAAGGAGTGGCCAGAAGTGAAAAGTTTGCTGCGTTGATGAGTTCAGTAAGACCAGTTCGAATATTTACTCTTTCTCTTTTTTGCGTCTTCAGCCCTCTGTTCTCTATCTGTGTCTGCTGTTCTGATATTTGTGATGATATTTGCATAGACTGCTGATACTTGCAAAGGAGACAAAGCAAATTATGTGGTTATTATATAATTTACATACTTTATGTGATACAAATCATCAAATGAAACACTGTTCGAAGGCAAAAATTAAAACAAAATCATTTCCAAAACAACATTAATATCAGTCTCTGGTGCAATTATCATCATGAATATCAGAACAGAGACCATAGACAGAGAACAGAGGCTGAAGATGCAGAACAGAGACAGCAAATATCCGGCCTAAATCAACTTATTATAATTTTGTTTTTTTTTTATTGTTCTGTTGTAGGCTCGCTCTTTCAAGGACAAAGTGCCTAAACCAGCAGTTAGAGCTTTGATATCAACTGTAAGTCATATTGAATCCTTTTCTTGCAATCTAAAATGACCTCTAAAAGCAGGTCTTACTACTATTTTCTTATTTGCAAGCCAGTTTCAAATATGTAGGAAGCTATTTAATTAACCTGTTCTTTGTTAAATAAATTGTTTCTTTTTTCACTTCAGGCAGCAACAGAAGCTTACCTCAAGGCTTTACAACAAGCGGACTTCAACTTATTCGACAAAAGATTACAACGTAGAAATCAACGATTAGCCGTGCAACTCTGGCTTAATAAAATTCGGAATAGATATTAGGAATTTTACATTGTTCTGCAAATATAATGCAGTATGGGCAATGGAAATCTGAAGACGAATAAGTGTGTTGATGAACCCTTACTTTTATCCGCTGTGCCAAAACATGAAAGTCGGTAAATGAACTGCGACCTGCGAAATGGTGGTGTGGAGAATTTTGTGATTCTTTCGAAAATGGATATCTTGGTTTCAAAAAGAAATGCAGTTAGACGTGACAAATAGGGGAGGATGGTGTAAACTAACCATGGTAATGAATTATCAGAGTACTCAAAATGAAAAGTGAGCGAAGGTACTTCACGACGACATGCTTCTATTGGCCATTGCACCAGACCCACCATGTCGTGGAACTACGCAAAATGACCAAAATAATTGGGATAAAAACAGAAATGCTATCAACATTTCGGAGAATCACCGTATGTAAAATGAGCAAAGTATATGTACGTACAAAATTGTGTCACGTGCATTGGCCAGCCGCTGGATATTCTACAGAATATGCCTTACGCTTTACAAAGTGGTGGCACTGTAAATGGTCTCAGGTGTGATAATTACACAAGGAAGATAATAATTGTCTGGCAGTAATTGCAGTGACCGTACCAGACGGAACAACTTACAATTTTTAAAAGTCGGAAATTCTGGAAAGATTTGAAGACTAACGAGGCACCGGGGGAGGGGTTCAAAATGGTCGCGCGCATTAGCAATCCCAAAATTGAAATCCAAAATTCCCTATGTCTAGTAGGGCGGGGGGGGGGGGGTTAGATGACTTTCCCAACTTTTGATGCTGCGTCCAAATCTGCTGGAATCCAAAATTCCCTATGTTGAAAGTTTTTGTCACAAAATTATAACCGTGCAATTTTCTCAAAGGGAATACAATATGGTCCCGGTACACTATGTGTACGCAGGACCATAATTAGTCGCATGTTGAGAATTACGCGCACACGTACAAAATTTATATTCGGCACTCGACACTACGGGAAAAAGTTGTCCACAAGAGAGTAAATTCTCTTTCAAGTTGTTATTTTGTCATGAATATAGTGAAAATTTACCATACGAACCAGGTTCTAGGTGTTTTTGTACTGAGATACTACCTTACTCATCTTATTTGTTATAATGTTACATATCGCATTTAGCAGCGAGGCAATGTTGATTGGCGACATTTTTATTGTCTTTGGCCAGTAAGCTAATTTATTGAATACAATAAGCTTGTGACTTTTGATTCTGTTGTTGCTTTACGTAAATTTCCATTCACTCATTAACCTTTCTGTAGGTTTTTGATGATTAACGGATTATTACTAGCTTTTAGCAATTAGCTTTTAGCTGTAAGATAGATAAGAAGATAGATATTCATATTTTTGTCCCCTGGGAACATTTTCATGTCGACCCTAGTAACAATGTCAAGAGCACGAAGCGAGTAGTCATGAAATTTCCCGAAGAAAATTTTGATCCAGACATCTGTCACAGGCTGCAAGTAAAAATTAATGTAAAGGATGCTACAGATGAACCTCCTTTCACGAAGTGTTTTTCACCGAGTAAGTCAATCTTCGTTGGCATGTTCACGAAAATATATTCAACAGGAAAGTAGATATTGCCTGAATAAATAGTAGGATATACGTCCAAAAAGCCATTACATGAAGAATCAGTTATTTGCAAAGGAAAAACAGATTGAAGAGCACTTAATGTTATCCAGTACATTTCCATGGAGATGCTACACTACCGTTATTTAGCATCGGCAACTTGGGGAACAGCACTTTATATGAAAAGTAACTTTATTGTTTTTTTTCCATTACCAGGAGCAATTAATGCCGTAATTTATGAAAGCAATCGATTGTATTAACCAAAGTACCAAAGGGCTTTCAGTTGTAATTGCGACTAAGAAGACGACACATTTTTTACAATTTTTACATTTTTTAAAGGATTTTATTCACATAAATTGAATCAACCTAGGCCTGCTAGGGTAAGTGTAACATTAAAACAGTACTATTTATTTGGAACTGACTAAAAATTTTTTGGACTTGATGCGTTATATCGAGATATATTGCAATACGCGGGGTTGGTGTCCCTCAATGCTTTGCACAGTGTAACGGACAGATATTGGAACGAAACGTCATCTCATTGGGTACATTTTCAAAGTCGGAAACAATTTGTCAATTTTTTTAAATTGACTTATTTTCGGGCTTCTGTGCACACTGTAAATACAGTGTATTATTATTTCTCTTGTTCAGATTGGTATTTTCAGGTACTTAATGAAATTAATGCTGTCAGGTGATTGGCTGCCAGGGAGTTGATGGGACGAAGTGGCTGATCATTAACGATTATCAACACCGAAAGATCTTTCGCAAGCGAGCACCGGAAAACACCTCTGTGGAGGGCACCAGAATGGGAAATAGTATGGAGAAGAACTGGCGCAAAATGTTGATACGAACTCTGATATGTGCCATGTTGCTGTTGGGTTTAGTGCAACAATCGTCGTCATCATCAACGTCTGCGTTTACGTCTTCCCCCGAATGCGAGTGCATGTGTACTTCAATGACAAGTGCGTCTGGACGTACAGACAGTACCAGTATTAGTGATACTACAAATATAACTAACATTACAATGACCAGTACAAGTAATAGAGACCTTACCACAGACGTTAACAGTACTCCAAGGAGCACAACTACTAGTTCAACCACTGGTATGGAACTCCTACAAGCAGTACAGATAATACCAACAATGCTATCAGTACTCAGACAGACAGTACCAGTAGCACTACGACAAGGGGTCCTAGCAGTACCCTTCCACGCAGGATTAGTAGTTCTTCTACCAGCAGTACCAGCATTGCTCCTTCAAGCAGTACTAGCAGTACTGTGAGTGGTACTCTGTCAAACAACATTACCAGTCAAAATGCAAGTGAGACTTACTCCAACAGCAAAAACAGAAGCACGAAAAGTCGACATGAAAGGAATCTTGTTTACGTGGTAGCCCCTGTCGTTTGCTTTGTTTCGTTAATTTGCGTAATTGCAATTGTATGTATCATCAGGCAAACTAGAAAAGAAGAAAGACATACCACTCGAGTTTGGTTAAGCGATCCTGAGCAACCGAACGTTGGAAGGAAGAACAAGGGAACGGCTAGGCATGAAACCAGACGAATTTTGCGAAACGATCAATCCGAAAGAATTGGATGCCTGAAGAAAATCTGGCTAAAGTGTTTCCCCAGGAGAAAGAAAAAATTGACAATTAAAGGAAGAAAGATTCCATACCGCAAAGAAAATGGAGAAAAAGGACACAAGGAAACCCACATGAAACAGTTTGTAGTGTTTACCCGAGAGACGAGGGGAGTACAGAAAGCGAAAAGAAACAAAGCGACGTGCGCGACAAAGAGGAAGAGATTGGTGAATTTTTAGAAGAAAGAAGTACCGATTCAAGAGAAATGGAGCAACAGGAAAAGAGAGAAATGGAAGAAATGGAGGATTTAGATTCAAAAATGGTGAATCAAGAAACGCAGATGCAAAAATCCGTGATGGCCTCTAAAACAAGTCTGGACAGGGAGATTTCAGAGGTATTTAATAGTGATGAAACGACAGTGACAATGAATTCCGACGAGAGAACTCCAGAAAACGACAACAAAGAAACGGATAACTTGCGCGAAAAAGATGAAGAGACTGAAACAAGTATGGACAGGGATATTGCAGAAGTATTTGGTGAGGAAACAGCATTGACAATGAATTCCCACGAGAGAAGAACTCAAGACGGTGCAGAGTTGGATACCCCATACAGCCAAGAATTATGTAAAGCCTTCATCATATGGTTAGTAAGATGTAAGAAAAGATGTACATGTGGAGTATTTAAGGATAATCCATTTGGAAACCAATGTCAAGAGATAGAAGAGGAATTGTTGAGAAACGCAGAAATGTATCTAAAACTTGAAGAACGTAAGAACTTTGATTTCGAAGTTAAAGTGGGTGAAGAAAGTGACGAACAGAATCGTGGAAAGGAAACTGGAATGAAGTCACCTGTTTATCTGGATCAACTGCTAGATTCACTGAAGGAAAGTGACGAAACGACAAACAGTACAAATAATACACAAGAAAACGCCGACGAACATCTCACCGATGGTGTTGCAGAAAATGACACATTTGCAAGTTTGGCCGAAGAGAAAAGAGAAACAACTGGAACTGACGAATTCGATCAATGGGTTTCATCGTCTGACGAGGAGGAAAGCAAAAGCAAATTAGAACCTGTTCCAGCCCAGTACGATCTTGAAAATGAAATGCAAAGTAGTGAAACAAGTTCCAGAGGAACTGGGGACCAAGTGCATGGAGATAAAGTGAACATACTGCGTCTCAAAGACGCTGATGTGCAGACCTATGGAGAATATAACGTTGCACATCTTGCGAGTAAAATCTCAAGAGGAGCAGGCCATCGTCAAGAAAGAACCAAGAGGAGAAAAGGGAGAGACACATTATCACTGAAAAGAAAATTTTGGTGGGAAGAAGAAATCTCAAGAGGTCCCAAGGATGATACAAGTGCTAGGTCTGGAACTACATTCTCTGAAACGAAAGTACAGCAGCGACAATTAAAAAACAATCAAACAAGTATCCCATTAGATTCCAAGTTAGAAGCTGAAGCGAGAGAAAGATATTCTACAAGGCTAGCTCAAATAATCGGTGTTTATTCACCGAGTTGGCAAGATCCTCAGCTGGTCAAAAAAGAACCAAAACTCATTAATGTGCGGGAAGCTCCCATGGATCAGTATGTCCGATCTCAAAGGTTTGAACGTGATGAGGAAAGACGAGAGTCCAGTGAACCAGATAACAGGTCAAACACTGACGAATTGGGAACAAGAAAGGACACAACTCAGCGTGTTCCATGGTATTAGCATTAAGGTACCACTGGAATGCAATTAAGGCGTCCAGACAAGAAGGAACACTGATACCAGTAATGTTGAGGTGGAATTCTTATCATTTTATCCGATTAATATCTTCGAAAACATCCTGATGCTCCTGAAATGTTCAGGCTATTTGCAATTTGTAATTTGGAGGCATCGAAAATGAAATTTCGAAAAGTTGAAAAACAGGCCCATCATTTTTGACAAATCAGTTTATTCAGTGACAGCCTTACTATGTGGTGGCGCATTGAATTCCTTGCCTGACAAACTCTGATGTGAAAATGAACTTTTCGGATAGACCTCTTTATTTAAATGAAAGATGTAAATAAGGCAAAGCTTGTTTCAATGTGTAAAACGCACGCAACTACAAAACGTCCTAAGACTTGTACAAATTTATGAAAAAATTAATTGTAAACTTGTTGATAGGTTATATTCATTGAACAAAAATGTAGTCTACTTAAGGCCAATTTGTATTCAATGCTGACTATATTCATCTAATTAGATATTCAAAAATCAAATTCTGAATAAGCACATACTACTTTTCATTGGTTTCAGCAGCAACAATATTTCTAAATGTATTCATGATTTATTCATAACAATAAAAACATTGATATTTAAGTTGAAAAAGCATAAAACATAATTCTATTGTATTATACTAGTGGCAATTTTGTCTGACATTTTGGTCAGCATGTCAATTTGAATACAACCTGTGCGTTGGTGGTATTATATCATGTCCACAGAGTATGATGTGATTTGCTGGGAATAATTTACGATTTCAAACGATTGTTTTTCTTAATTCAATTAATGGTTTGAAGTGTTTATGGTAACACAATTGTTTGACACTGTTATTTTTAAATCGTTTGGCTCACGTATTGTACTTTGTGACCATGGCAGAAAGAAACACAACCGCTTGCATGTATTTCAGTTACTGGGATAATCGACAAATAACACCATATTTGGTTACATTTGTGATATATATGATCAACCTGATATGTAACTGAGTTGTAATGATTGGCGTGTAATTTTACTGTTGCACGGAATAAATAATATTGGAGTGTAACGCAATATACTTTCACTGGTTGATATGGGAACCAATGCTACCTGTTAACCGATCCCCAAAAATAATTCACATTCCTGTGTAACCACACTGCAGAAAATGCATATGGTCTTAAATATGGAACTTTGAGGAGAAGTTTTCATAAAGTAAGGGTGCTGTAATGTCACATTAGTTGCAAGTAAGTTTACTGTAATTTCATACTTTGAAATCATGGCATTCGATTCCGTTTGCTTACAAATTGAAATCTCTGTACTGCTTCTCGGCAAACTGTTTGGCATCGATAGAAGGCAAATAGTGGGGTTCTCAATTTCTCAATGAAATTGAAAGAATTTCGGAAACCTGGTTTTTGCATCAAATGTTGTACATGGGAAACTTCTAAATATTCGGAGAAATGTGTCGGAAAATATTTTGAGAGACTTTTTCGGTTTAATGCATAACAGAAGCAGAAACAGCCCGTTTCGAACCAACTGTCAAACACAGTGATATAGAATGAAGTTACACTGGGTCCCGCTTACAACGAGTTCGGTTATAACGAGCACCCGCCTACAACGAGCAGATTCTTTTGCATCACAATCATTGACCACAATGTTAAAAAGTTCAGTTACTACAAGCATCTTCCTACAACGAGCACTTTTCTTTGCATCTCCTTGCTTGTTCTAAGCGGGACCCAGTGTAATTCGAAAACAATAATTGTTATTTTATACTTTAAGTTGTTCTGATTTGTTTCAGAAGATTAGAGAAAAACAACCACACAAGACAAATGGAATTTATCCAGCGTAAAGTAATGGTACACGCACTTTTCTGTAGCGTAGTACTGCTCAGTACTCTGCATTTGTCATGGTGCACAACTTCATGTTCATCCTTTGGTTCTCCTGGGTGTATTTGTACTTGCACGTCAACCACAATCAGCCGAAGTACGAGTATTACCAGCAGTACGACGTCAGCGTCAATATCAACGTTATCTGAAACGAGCTCTACCAGCACCAGCAGTATGGCGTCAACGTCATCTGAAAGCAGTAGCTCTACTAGGGCCAGCACAACGAGCAGCACCAGGGAAACTAGCAGGACACCAACTAGCACTACTAACAGTTTAACTTCCTCATCAACACCAACAAGCTCAAGTTCTACAAGAACAAGATCTACAACACAAAGAACCAGGACTACGACGACAGCAAGCACCACAAGCACCAGTTCACAGTCACTATCAACAGAAAATGACCAAGGACACTCTGAGATTGATTCCAGAACTCCAGAACCAGATAGTAGCGTCACAACCCAAAACACTGAAGTTGATGGATCACACGATAGGGATTCCAGTTCACCGACAACTGAAAGAAACAATGGGCAGGACAGTAGTGACAATGGGAGCAACCGCAACGACGACGGCAACAACGGAGATGGATCTTCAAACGATGATAGAAACACTACCAATGACGTGACCACTCAAGTAGCTGAAAATAATTTCAACGAAACAGATGCCCTGAATAGAACTACTAGTCTTATTGTTGAAGGAGGTACAAAAAGGGTTATTTCTATTATGCTTCCACTGATATGTTGCATTGCTTTTGTCATAATACTAATAATTTTCTTGGCGAAGAAATATAAAAAGAAAACAAAGTTTAAAAATCATATTGAATCACAAGTGACGTATGATCTTGAAGACGACTTTGACAACACAAAAGCAGGTGATCTTGATCAAGAGTTTTCACACGGTGATATCACCGCAGTTGTTGCCGAAATTTTGAATCCTGACAACAGAAGGACAAGAGGATCTAAGCAAGAGATGGTTCTTGACAATACGAGTTTGGCAACTGAGGTCGCAGGACGTTTGGAAGGAAGTACTACTCAAGTATTTTCAGGGAATGGCAAAGGATTGTCGTACAAAGACAACAAGAAGAAATTTATATCTGGAAATGGAAGTGGTGCAAATTTCCCACAGGAACATACGGAGATGAATAAACCTGAAAAAAGATTCTTCTGTGACGAAAACAAGCAGAAATTGATATCTGGAAACGGAAGTGGGGCAAATTCCTCACAGGCGTATCCGCTGATGAATCGATCTGTGGCATGGGAGGAAAGCAATAAATCAAGTGATCAAATCGTAAGTAAAAACGAATCTCCCGTAGTGAAGCGTCATGAAAAACCTACCACGTTTTCTGATGACGTTCAAAATATTGAAGAAATCCCAGTAGTTTCCGATGAGCAAGAAGTTGAAGAAATTGAAACAAAAGCAAAACAAACCAATGATAGCAAGGAAACGGACAGCAAACTTGAAGAAAAGGAAAGAAAAGGCACAATTAGCCACCAGAGTAGTAAAGTGCCAGTTACTCACCTGAGTGTAGCTGATGTGGAAGAATTGGAGAAATTGAAGAATAGGGAAAAGAACAGTACAAAGATGTTGAAGAAGTTAAGATCAGTTCTGAATATGGTAATCACTGAAGAAGATATGAGTGAAGGCGAAGATGTAAAGGACGTCCGAGAAAATGTGGATGATAGGAAATCGCATTTAGTGACAAAAGCCGATTTGAAAAAATCTCAAAAAGAAATAGATTCTTTTCTTGATACCTTATACCTTGATGAGAAGGAAGATTCAGAGGAGGGCACCAAAACGAACAACAGCGCAACCAAAAGTGATCCTGAGAATGAAGATACAGAAGCGTCCCTTTGTTCATGGGATTCTGACACGGAACTTGAGAAAGAAATTGCAGACTTGTTTCTCAAGGAAGAAACGATCAACAAAACCTCTCGTGAACGAAAATCGCCAGATGGAGCTGAAATGGAGATACCAATCGATAACAGCTTATGTAAAGCCTACATCATGTGGTTGCTTTGGTGTAAGGAAAGATGCACTTGCGGAGCGTTCCTGGAAAACCCTTTTAGAAAGGACAGTGAGGCAATAGAGAAAGAATTGGTGAGAAACGCAGAGGAGTATGTCCCTTGCAAGCGAGAGTTTGGTTTTCGTGTTCAGACACCGGATAGAAATCTGAAAGACAAAATGCCGCTGCAATCATTTGTAAACAACAACTTTGCGAGGGATCCTTTGGAAAAGACAAAAAGAAACAAGAAAATAACTCAAAATTCGGCAACTAATAAATTTGATGTTTCAAATATGGCAATTGAAGCGGTGCATTATGCACAAAGGAAAATATCACCAGGCCATTGCCATGAACATGATAGTTCCAAAAAGCAACGAGAACAGAGGAAAAGTGTTGAAGATGTGGATAAGGCATCAAATATCAGCGTAAAAAGCAAAGGGAGTGACAAGAAAACCAAGAGAATGAACAAGGAAAGTAGGAAACATACAACATTGAAAGATTTTGACAACCACCAAAAATCTATGCCAACAGCAAATGTATCAGAAGCTTCTGATGGAAAGTATGGGAGAGCTGATGTCAGGAGATTTATAAAAACATCGGAGTATAAGGATTTCTCTGACACGAATCAGAGAAATACCGAATACGATTCGCCGGAGGACAATCGGACAACAACTGAAAGTAGTTCAAGTGATACTCATAACAACGTTACAGCCTTTGAAGGAGTTCAATCGGACTCGGATAATAAAAATGACGTATACCTGGCAGGAAGAAGCAACCCAGTCGGGAAGAAAAAACACCAAGACTACGTGATTGATTCGGATGATGAGGACAATTTTATTATTCTGAGATCTTCAACTGCCAAATATCCAGCGAAGGAAAAGACTCAAGGGAGCGGGAACACTGATAAGATGTCTGACCGAAAAATCCCTGGTGTGACTGATGAAAATATAAGAAAAACCCATATCTCACCACCGAAGACTTCAGTCAGTATCGATAAGAGTAAAAGTTTCAGTAGATGCCTATTAAACGATATGGATGAAAACAAGAAGGCAAATATACCGGATGAAATGGAAAAGAAACCGGTACCAGTTCCATTCGAGTCCAAATTGGAAGTTGAAGCACGTAGAAAACCAAGGGCCATCAGGCAATTGTCTTTAGAACAGGAGAATAGAACAGAAAACATGGACAACTACGAGCACAATAAGGAAAGAAGTAAAATCAGAAAGAGAAATGAAAGACGACGATATCAGTTTGGGACCGGTGAAAAAGATAATGGAGAAAGTATGCAACAGGGCCAAGATGACCCTATTTTCAACACACATGAATTCACTGCACGGAATTATGGCGAGGAAGAAGTAGAACCCACAATGTATCTACCCAGTTTTGGAAAGAATGCCCCCAAAATAAATTTGCCCACAACACAAATATCCAATGCAAACGAAATTGACAGAAATGCGCTTTCCATCACTGTCGGTGAGGCTGCTGAAGACCAACTTGGGAAAGCAACTGTCCTTGGACGCAGAAGAGCTAGAAATTCAGTAAGAGGAGAAGAAATCCAAAGTCGAACATCTTCAAAAACCCAACACACATCAGGCCAAGAAGAATTATCTCAACTTTCATCAGGTGAATGGAAAGCAAATCAAAATGAAGTCAGGAAGGACAAAAATCAGAAAGATCTTAAATCTGGGGGGAGAAGATTATCCAGAATTTCAGACAGAAACTTAGGCAACGGAAACATCACTGATGCAGACGATAGAAAGTACCCATTCCAGGTAATGACGAAGCAATCAAGAAGCTTACATGAGAAAAAGAACATTGGGGATGATGAAAAGGATAGGGCAAACATTCATGATGATGATGCGGATGCTTTGTATTTTGCTGGATGCGAAGTTTTGAATGAAAATATTCATACCTATGAAGTTAGCCAAGCCAAACCAGAAACGTACGGGAAGGCAACCGTCATTAGACACGGAAAGAAGCAGTAATCATGGAAGAATATTGAACTTTCTCTTTTTCTGCCATTCAATTTTGATCCATTTGGCCATATCATGTACCTCTTAAGTTCAGCATATCACCAGACTTAAATTCTTTTGAAAATTATTTCCTAATTTTCATTATAAAATAAATATCGAACAAGAACGTCCACCTACGTGAATGCAAGAGGCATACCGCCCGCCACATAGCAAATGCTCACTTCTGCTTTCCTATCTGGGGAGGGGGGGTTACCCATCCTATGGGGTACCCCAATCTTGGGTGGGGGGGAGAGGTACCCCGACTTTAGATGGGGGGAGGGGTGGGGTACCCCAGGATGCCCTCCATTCTAACCTTGACTTGGGGGTACCTCCACTGAAAGGACATGGGACCAGTGGAAGTATTATGGGGTGGAGATGGGGTAAACCCCTCTCTCCCATGTGGACAGATGGACTCATGCCTGTAAAAATATTACCTTCCCGTCTTACTATGTATGCGGGTGGTAATAAATAAAAATCAATGTGACGCTCATTAACCAAATACATCTTAACTTACTTTTTACCAACCATTGCTAGTATATAATTTTTGTGAAAGTTACAAGCACAAAAAAATAGCCTTGTGACAGAACATCACAGGCCGGCTTGTGACAATATATCAGAGATTCTAGTTTTTTACGATACGCGTTTCTTTCAGATTATCTGACGGATCTGAAGTTAAACAGAACAAAATAAATTTCATCAAAAATTGTCCCTAGTGGGGTTTGAACCCACAACCACCAGATCATCACTCTAATGCTCTACCAACTGAGCTGGGCTGGAATCTGTTTGGCAGGAGATTTCTGAAGTGAGCTTTGTTTGTTTCATGCACCACTTCACAGGTTGGACTTTGTTCATTTCTAGAATCAACAGAGCATGACTTTTAAAGGCCTTAATGATTCACACAGACAACTAATTAGTGACTTAGCTCAGTTGGCAGAGCATCAGAGTGATGATCCAGAGGTTGTGGGTTAAAATCCCACTGGGGGCAATTTTTGATGAAATTTATTTTGTTCTGTGTAACTTTAGATCTGTCAGATAATCTGACGGAATGCGTCAGATTGCCTTACCGTGAAAAACCTGAATGTGATGTAATTTTGTAATAAACAAATATCCGATAACTGTACTTTATAAAGGAGTAAAGTACTTATCATAAATCCTGAAAGATGAAAGAGTCTCTTACCTGTTTTGGTAAATGTGTATGAAATATGAATGTATACACAGTTAAATATTTATGGGATAGCCAGCTTCGTTCGTGTCAATAAAATATTCATTCTTTTTACCTGTGCACAGCCTATTTCCTTTTTTTAAACGTTGATATATATAACACATCACTTTGTTGGAATCGAGGAGGGATGAACAGTATAACTCTAGAAATCCAGTTTCTTCTGTTGACAGGAAGTAAGTGCAGAAATTTACTGAATAAAATCATCAAACATTATTGTTAAACCCCAAATTTAAATATAATTTCAAGAACAGATTAAAAAGCTTTCACATGCTTACATTCAGAAATATTCCAGTTGGCGGTGGCAGTTCCAAACCACAAAGGTGAGCATATTATTCTTCATACGGACTAATCGCTAGTGTTCACAATAAAGTAATACTTTCTCTATAAGAATTTTCTCTAAATGGCTTTCAGTGAATTCAATGAATCGTGACAAAGTCCAAAATTGGTCTGGTTACCTGAGGTAGTACCAATCTAGCAACAGATACATTACCAGTGACAGTAATACTAAGAATCTCTGGTAACCATACTATTTTTGGATTCTGTCTTGATTCACTGAATTCAGCGAAAGCTACTTAGAGAAAATTCAAATGACATCAATACAGTCAGTGACTACTTTTGGGAACTAGAAGATCTCACCTTCAATTGAATGTAATACTTTGAGAACAATCAACGGCACACTATTATTTGAGTTTTTCAAAGCTATTCATGTACATTAATGTGAATTTGGTTGAAATATGTATGTAACAATGCAGATCTATATTTAACAATTTAGGAAATATACAAGATAAAATTTAACCGTTGTAGACTAACACAGGCCACACCGAAACCATTCCCCAATAATTGAATTTATAATTGAACCATTTTCAGAAGAATACAGTCCACTTATTTCTAATAAACCAAACAAATTCACAGTAGTAGTTTACGTAATCTAAGCAATGGGATTCATTACAAGAAATGAACGTGAAATATGGCGTTGCAATTGACCAATGGGCATTGTTCTTCCAGGCATTGTCGGGGTGTCTATGAATAAAATAGCATTGCA
>JBCAUG010518302.1:0-29692 GCA_038406175.1 Haplosyllis leylae | reverse complement strand
TCCTGTTTTGGAATTTTTGAGATCCGATGACATTTTCCAAATTTTGTTTTTGAAGTTAACAAGCATACAAGCAAGCATCCATACAGACGCCGTAGTGACCACATAAGTCGCTCCGCTCTCGGAGAGAGGTGGCGCGACTAATAAAAACTATGACCAGGAATAGTAGTGACTAACTGAAAATTCTCAAACCCAAATAATTTTTACTCGACAGATATCTGTACAAAGCCGTACAGAATTCCATTTTTGGAAATAAGAGAGATGGTGCCAACATGTTTTAAATGGTGAATAAAATAATGCTAGTACGGGCACCACAATCAGTGTATGTTAATTCATTATTGTTATCAAATATCAAACAATTTAAAAGTGAACACTGTAGAAATTGAATGTTTTCTCCGTAAGCCTTGCAGGTTTGACCACTTTTTGTTGGGATCTCTGTTTCATGCAATCGTTCCAGATAATAAACTCAACCTACCGTAAATTAGCCAGTGTGTGCCTTCTGTTTCTGCTCTTACTCACATGAACCATCAGATGCTGGGTTCGAAGTTCCGAGATAGTTCCCATTTCTGCCTCCATCTTCAGATTTTGATCAGACATCTCAGACATTTCAAACGATGGATCTGCTCATTTATTTCACCAAGTGAATTTCTGCAACCTCAACTATAACTACTTTCCCCCTCCTATCAGAAAGTAATGGTTATAGATATGTGCTTCCAGTTACTATCAGTGAATCTTGCACCTTAGATTTTAAAAATGCCAGCTGTTCCCTACCCTTTCATGCAGCAACAGGAATTTATGAAATGCTTCAACAAACAGTCTGCTTCCTTAAAGATTGGCACCTTTATGTGGTGGCACTTCTGATCTGTAAGGGCATGTCAAGTAAATGATGAAGCTGTGTGTAGAGACAACTCAATGCCGCCAGCTACCAGTCTACCAGGTGTTAGCAAGCCGCTGATCAATACATAAATGGACGGTATGACTTCATTACAACAGCTCCATTCTGTACCAATTCACAAAAGTAGAAACCTCAAATTAGGACCTGTATTATGTAATGTAAACTGTTTTCTCAGTTAATTTAGACTTAAGCTTAAACTTCAATGCACGCAGTGAGTGTTAAGTAGTGCTACTAATGACCGCCATTTTATAAGAGATATAATTTTGCCAATTCCACTGTGCTCTGATTCGACATCAAAAGAGAAAAACTTTGTTTCTGGTAGCAACCAAGGGTAGTTTCGTTTCCCAGGCTTTTCCATTTAAAGGGGTCTGTGTACCAACAACGAGTAAACAAGAACTTTGCTTGTGTTTTGGATGATAATGAAAGGGAATAACATGCAATGTCGCTTTTAGATATTGCGACATTTAAAGCTGAAAACGTTGTATTTGGTTTCCGCAAGCAACGTTTGAACATTTAAGTGATGACGTCTGACATGTAATATCTTTTTTGAAACTGTTGCGATGTTAACTAACCACAAAACGCATCTCAAATTCGGAATGAATCTATTTCACTACTTCCCCTAGCATTTGAAGGTCTTTGCTTCAAAAAAGCGTACATATTATATTAGATCTATTCAAATCTGAAGAGTTTCACTGGGCGGTGAAGCATTTTGCCTGCTCATGCTTAACTGTGGACAGTGCTAATTAATATTTAAGTATCCAGACTCATTCAACTCAACTGTGCACATGTAATTAGAAGAATCAATCGAATTCATCCAATTGAACAATATTCAAAACCAAATTAGGAAAAATATGATTGTTTGGGAATTCACTTAGATCAGCATGGATTTGTGTAAACCCCAACACATTAATTTGCATTGTTTTGTCACGTAGGTGATGACAGTTTTGCGTGTACTTTTCCTGGTCATGATCATTATGTGATAATCGAAAAATAGCTATTGAGAAAAACTGCCGTGCAAAAAATTTCCATGGAAATCTGAATACAAAGCATATCAGGATTCTATTACCACAAGAAATTGATGACCAAAACAGTTTGAGTTCTGGAAGTAAATTTAGCAAAAAGCGGCGTACAAGCATTGTGAATTTAATTTTCTCCCACTGCGAAAGACATCCTTGGGTCATCTCTCGTCTGTTTCAATGAGGAAAACCATGCAACGGTTCAATCTGTTAAAAATGACAGGTATAACACTAAAGCATGAACCAAACAGTCCCCGTGTAACAGAATACTCTGCCCCTTGAAAATCCTGGCACCGGTCCTGATTTCACAGAAAAATTGGACTAAGCTTCTGATTTTATGTTTTTTAACAATATAAATAAAGATATTTTTAATTTAAACAAATTTGTATTTTAATACGTAAAATATACAACTAATTTCATTGGTAAAAATAATTTTTTAAATTAAAGCATGGAAAATAAAATGAATTTTGAGTGATTATTAAATAATGATTTAACCTTGGAAGCTTTTTACTATTTTATAAATGATATAAATATACTATAAGATTAAAATTATATTTTAACACATGGAAATTTACAAAATATTGTGTTAAGGGAGAGGCAGAAGGGGAAATGCTGCATGGTGTTTGAGAGCTCAGGTGTTAAAGGAAGCCCTGAAGAAAAGCAGGTTTCTGCCCCTTGAATCAGAGGAAGTGCCAAGATTTCAAGGCGGGTTACTCTGGCGATCTACACCTGGTTGGTGTCGTCTTTTAAATTACCGCCCACATGGGAAGTATGACGCTAAGGTAATGTTTTCAGTCCTGTGTGTCAATCTGTCCTGAAGGCGATCCTTCTCCAATGATGCAATGCATCCCATTGCATCAAGGGATAGACTTCATCAGTGCATTGTAGGAGGGCCCTGTCCTTCCTAAGAAGGATAAGCCAGGAAGTGTCAGTCAGGAAGGACCAGGGACCATTCCCAAGGTTCACTCCTTCCCCCACCCTCCTGAAACAGAAGGATCATGGGATTGAGATGGAGATGGAGATGCAAGCGATATGTCTTGTACTGGAAGGCCTCTTCTTGTGTAAGATGCTTAGATGGTAGAACCTCTGTTGTGTCTTTTTATCCATGAGGAGTGGGGAAGGTAACGCAAATGAGATTTTCCATTTTGTGATATGAATACGAACTGTCTCCATAGCATGGTGGTAACCTAATGAACGTGGAAGTAATCGGAAGAGTGTTATTTATTTCTCTCTAAATGTCTTCGTGGTCAAATTACCATTACAGGCTATTGCAATTGATCACATTTTGACTCGTTCAACAGCACAGCTGGTCTACAATGAGATAGTACGTTTTTCCAATCAATGGTTGTGACACGCCGCACAACTTTCAGCAACCATTTTTGTACTCACAAAGCACAAACAACGATGTTAAATGTCAGTGCTTGATTTAAGAATTGCAAAGTGAAAGGACCTGTATTCTAATTTTAGCAATTACAGCAAACTTGTTCGTGTTCAAAGTGTGTACTTGTGTGTAGAAGTATGTGTCCAAATAAAAAACATGATACTTGCAACAGACCACCGGTAAGATGAAAGGAATTATGACAAACTACCAAAGAAAAAATCGATGTATCTCTGCCAATGACAACCTCATCTCTCAGAAGCTTTTGTACAAACTGAAACAATAGGCTCTGTCGAAAGTTCATTATTATTCATGGACTTGAGTACAAATAGGCAATGGATGCAATGTTCACATCCGGATCAAACGTGAGTCGGTAACAGATGCGTTTCGATAAACTTTATCCAATTTTTCGTAAATGGAATCTACTGGGATTTGTCAGATAAAATACTCCCAAAAATGACTATAATTTTAAATCTTATTACAACGAATAATCCAGTGAATAGTAGTAAAGAATTTTAAACAAATTAGCTGATTGGCAACCCAATTATGATGAATTACGTTTCCCTAAAACTTCTGAACCCCACATTCAATGACTTAGCTGACTCTATATGAACCACCAACAAGACCAAACTGGAAAAAAGTCAATACATCTTCCCCGCCAATGTTATTACAGACCTGGTAGTATCACTTACGGATAGCATGGCATTCCTTACTGAGATGAAACAACAACGTGCAATTACAATTTGTTCAGTCTTTTGTTGCGAGAGGCAAAAGACACATTATGTTACGTGTTATCTACTTAAGACTTCATTGGTAGATGCATTCGAGTTTTTCATAATAAGATCATATTTACATTTTAGGCCTGAATTTGCATGAAAAAAATTCAATTTTTTTTAAAAAGTTGCCTCCAGTGGGATTTGAACTCACAACACTGAGCATCATTGGATCTAAGGTTGAATGCTTATCCAGAGGCCTGTGCTACTTGTCAGACCTTTAACTGGAGTTTGTTTCATGCACCATTTCACATTTGAAAAATCATTAAAGCATGTCTGATGTAAATTCTGTGTTAAAATGTGAAATTTGATCTTATTGTGAAAAACTCGATTGGATACATGTGAGCAAACATGGTCTAAATTGCTATTTGTCTAATTGTTTGTCCTTCCGTCTGTCTATTGGTTAAGACTTACTTCCATGGCTTGTTTCCCAGAATCACCAGCATATCAATACAGTACTGAGAGAACATTCAGTTTTATATATTGAGCTATTATTTTGTGATAAGTTTTTCTTTTTGTTAGAAATTTTGTTTCTTTTTTGTAGCTTTGTTATTCTATTTTACGTAATACGGCCTTTTTGGAGTTACCATCCATTCTTCATACGTTTTTGTGCCCACCAATTCCTTGTAAGCAATCAGACAGTTTAAGGTCTGCTTAAAGACAAATAAGCCTCATTTGCGAAGTTGTCATATTGTGGAGGCAGATAAATGAAAATGTCAAGCAACAACTGCAGACGCACAAATTGAATGAGATCTGTAGCAAATAAGAGCATGATTCCTAAACGTTGTTTCAGTCTGATTGCCTTCCATGGTCATGTGTGACATTTAAAATAAAGAACCTCAGTTTGTATTAACAGCTCTTGAGAAGCATTAAAAAGTTCGTTTATTGTCGAAACAGATTTGTGTGTAACCAGCAAAGAATTACCCAAACCTCACATACATTGTCTATTGAATAACAACATGTAATTTTTACATCAACTTCTAAGCATGAAGTGTGTGCTATGCATGAAGTTTACCTTAAAATGTGATTCGCTTCTTCGGTGAAGTTTACTACAAATTTGTTCATCAAAAGTTAACGACTAGTTTTAGACATGGCTTTCCCAATTGTGACTGACATATCTGCACCGAAATATTTCACGATGAAACTTACAGTTCTTGCTTCATCTTACTTCGTGTTTCGAACAATAAATTTAAAAATCTTTCCATGTCATTTGAGACAGGAGCAATTTATCTTAAACGGTACTGAAGGAGAAATCTGTCAGAGCTGATGCCTTTCCATGTTCCTGGATAAACTCGAAGTCTCTGAATGAATTGCAAAGTCGGTTGTCATTTCGGTATGAATCACTATGGAAAGAAACCATCAAATACACGAAGCATAGTGAAATCCGACTGAGAAAATGTTTGGAGGAGAACGCAAGCACAGCTTTTACGTTGGTCAACGGCGGACAAATTACATATCAAGGAGTGAAGAATTACACTTTGGTGACTCGCTCCACGCGAGATGAATAATGTGGTAAAACTAATTTGCGACAATTTTCAGATGCCTATAGGTTACAAAAATTGTCGCACATAGACATGGACTTAGTTGAGGAGTAGAATATCCCCTATTCAACAATTAATGTAGTATATTTTTCCCAATTTCTTACAGTCTCCTGATATTTTGAAATTGTTGAATAAAGGTCATCACCACCATTCTTTAGTTACTTTTTCAATTATAAAACATTTTGGAGACAATTTTTTAGCTCTAAAGGGATCAGAAATTGTCTCTAATATTTATTTGCTTTCGAATAAAGATATTTGTGACAATTTTTAGTCCTTATAGGGTTTAAAAGTTGTCTCCAAATTTATTTATGAAGTTAAAGCATTTCATTTCTAATGAAACAAAAATGGAGAGCTTCTAATATTTCAAGAGCTTGTTGTAGATGTATTAGAGACAATTTTTTAACTCTTAAAGGACTAACATTATCACAAATACCTTTACTCTAAAGTAAATAAATATTGGAGACAATTTCTGATCCCTATAGGGTTAAAAATTATCGCAACATAGGCCAGAAACACACTTTAAGCCTGGCGGAAGAAGTTCAGTTTTACCAATAATGTTAGTTACACTTGATGCAATGCAAATCTATTGTTCTTAGCTGTGGGTTATTTTCCACAAACTCATCACCATACATAGTGTAAGATATTTAAACCACTCAAACACATTGTTTCATGTTTAGTTAAATGCCATATGGATTATCGTGTTTTAAATCTTACATAATCTATTTTACGCAAGGTTGGTTTACATGAGGTGAGGTTGAACCCACAAAAGATCAGATTGAAACTAGCATCTAGATAGATCTAGATGGCAACCAGAGGTCCCCTCCTTTCAAACCTGACTTTTGAGGTTTTCCGAGGTTTTCCCATGTTCGCTTCAATGTGGGTTCAATCTCACATTGCGCAAAACAAACCTCGTATGTAATGATATTATTCATCTCACGTGGAAAATTCCTACACTTTTGGGCAAAACATCTGTCCGTAAACTGATAAGGTACGTCTACGAGCCATCAACGAATCACAACAAAATCCAGTATTTTCACTCGGGTAAACACTCGCTAGTATTTATACTTTGTCAAACTGTAAAATGAAATTCTGAATTTCATTTGATACCGCATTTAAGAGTAAAAAATAAAGTACTAAATTATTCATACATAATTCGGTAAAAAGGGAGTCGTAACTGAAAAACGTGGATTAATCTATACGGTCCTCAAAACTTTGTGTATAATTTACCTTCAGTCAGTTGCCAGTTGTCTGTAGTGTGAAGCAGATCCCAGTACGACATCCTTGTCGGGGCATCTAAATTCCTTCAGACTTATCTAACAATCATCCCAAATTCAATTTGGAGACAATAAAAGACCCTAATCTGCAATAGTCAGCACTTATGGGACTTGTACAGTTCTTCGTAAAATGGTTTCGAAACAAAACGTAGCAGACCTCATTATTTCTGGGCCCAGTGAAATCAATTTATTTCCCACCGTTTCCTTACATCTTTCAAACTGCTGTGCTGTGCTGCCAGATGGTAAAAGTTTTCTGAAACTAACTGTAATATGAAATCTGCTAACAACATACAATCTCTGAGGATTTGAACGTCGACATGTTAATTTAACATGGAAGTTATTATCGTGTCTCAGATACATCATACGTGATGACGTTTCCACAGCTCTGTGATATTCAACTGACTTAATTAGAATTTTAGAAACGATACGAATCCCAATGACTAGTTGCCAGCTTTAAACAACGATGTCACGTTGTGACTATTGTTTTGATCAATACATTTAATTTCATTAAGACATTATCATAACGGCTTGAAACACTTCGCAGTCCATGTACTTTATGTTTATTGATTAATAGCATTGGTCTTTGCATCCCTGGAAGTTAATCCGAAATCTCAATGACAGTCCAGACTGTTAAATATTTTGTAATGATGGAGAGATTTATGCACTCCAAAAAATAACACTTTTTCCTCCTAAATGAACACATTTACAAACAACGAACTGGAATAACCGAAAAAGTTCCACAATTGAAAAGTACATTCTTATGCTGATTGCATCAGAGCGCAACAGTGTGCAGATGATCCACACATGCTCTAGGCGGATGGCTAAAAACGTCTCTTGGTATGGAAATTTACCATGAGCGCGGAAGACCCTAAAGTCTCAGTTTAGTTACTGGACAATACATAATAATAGTATCACGTTTCAAAGTATTCTTTCACTTCAACAGCTTTCTTAATCTTGCAACATTAAAGGCAACACTTCAAAAATCAAGTTAAGACCAGCAATCACTGTATCCAAGGGAAATGTCATCTCGAGGGATTTGCCTAACAAGCGCAGTGAATGAAAAGGAGGATTTATAGAAATGAGGCGAATTAGGAGTGCTTTGAGGAAACCGACATGTTTCCTCAGGCTAATGTCTTCATACATCTCCTGTTTATAAATCTACGAGGAGAGGAAAAAAGATTCTTGGGTTTCAAACATCCGACTTCCTTTCCTTCGTCCAGATTTCTACCTTGTACATTTTGAATCATTTAGCTTTTAATCTCAAATTACGCAAGAGAATTTGAACTGATAATTTCATTTCTAAAGGACCGTTCTCACAAGGCGACAACTTACACATGGGTTACATTGGCAACAATGGTAATGCATAATTTTGTCTTTGTCATCAAGTGTGAACAGGACCATTGGTAACAACACAATCCATTCCTGGCGACATAAAAAGTTCACGTTATTGTCGTCAAATTCGAACGGTCCCTAAATGTGATTGAAGAAAATTTAGCTGGATGTAACAGTGATTTAGTGACGGAAAGTGATGCATAACGAGTCATCTTCAATAGATTTATTTTCTTTGCCTGGCTGCATCGATGTTTTACACCCAGTATCTATATCTCATTTTACCTTTCAAGAAACGTTTAAATGTCACAGTCATTTAACGTTTTAATGACATGCATTAACATTTAATATCAATGAAAAGCTTGAAGCATTCAAATTAATATCTACGTTTTTCTAAATGCCTTCTCAATTTACAAAATTAGATTTAATATGTTCCTGCTATGGCAACGAAAATAATATTGCAATTACCTCACAAATCAAAGAAAAACAGTTTATAATTGATGTATTCCCAGAGGCATTCAAATCATCCATCATTTCACTTCTTCTTTGCAATCGTTTTTTCATGTTTCTGACAACTTCTTCATGAAGTTGCTTTTTCATTTGAATCCAGAATTTCTTTTCTCAAAATGTCAAAGTAGAGTCTAAGTTTTGGGAAAGCGAGTAGGAGTAGCGAATAAATTAAATAATAAATAAATAATTTTCTTACAAAAAGACGTAACGCCTTTTTTTACTGTAAGTGACTTTTCTTTTCATTGAAAAATAATAAATAAATAATTTTCTTACAAAAAGACGTAACGCCTTTTTTTTTACTGTAAGTGACTTTTCTTTTCATTGAAGTCAATAGTAAAATACTTTCTCGTGCTAAACAGATCGTGTTCAACGCAGAATTATCCCGTCCTTAGTTCTACGTGTTCGAAATCCTCTGAGCAGAAACTTGAGAGACGAAACTTCAGAAAATACCATCCGACGGATTTGGATAACAAGCATTCTAAATGAAAGAGAGAACTAAATGAAAGAGGCAAATTACTAGTAGTCACAGCGTTGTTTTTGCTCTGTACTTAAGGCAAAGGGAATGCATTTTGAAGTTATAACCTAGGTAAAATGAAGCTTGTCACACTAAGTCCCACTCGTTCAGTACATTCGGCTTATTCTCTTAGTTTTCCCTGTGTTTTTTTTTTCCACACAAAAAAAACAACCTGTACATTCAACCACGACCACCCAACAAAGGCACATGAGCTGTAATCTCAATTTCATCATACCACTATGTGTCCTGTACCTGAAAATTGCTACAAAAAACCAAAAAGATCCATTAATTCAAAACTACTACTTTCCCAAAATTCTTTGGTCTTTTCCCTGTATCAAAAAAAAAAAACATCCAAATTTCAGAAACAAGTTCCGCAAGAGTTTTGAAATCTTGAACAAACAATATCATGAGTTTCTGAAGGAAATAATAAGATTTCAAATGAAATAACATATTCATTTATGTGTGAAAGGTTTTTAATTTGTGTAAAAAAATTACGATTCACTAAAATGGTTTAAAAAATTTAACTTGCATGATCTCCTAATAAAATATTCCAACTGCCAGCCTAGATATTTAGAAAACCGTTTTTGGTAGAAATCTTACAAAAGACCAGAGCATGTTCGAAAATAAGACAGCTATTGCAGTTTTCTGTTGATGTCTTACCACTATACTTTGGCCTTACTGCTCAAAAAGAAACAGTTTATTGAAAAGCTGTCATGCCCATGTTGGGTAGAAGTTTACATTAGGTTCCTTTCTAAGCACATAACTGCTATTGTTCAGTGATCTCTGCAGGCTTTGCTGTGTATTCTAGGCATGGTAACGACAAATTTATTGTGAGCCGAACACGGACAGTACACAAATCAAAAATGATAAATGGCCAGTCATTTTTAAAGCTGGACTGGCAAACACAATTGGCACTGACGGCAGAACTAGAGCTCAAATAGCTCAAGTAGAAGATTTACACAAGCTAATCAATCCTACCATATGTAGGATTACCTCACAGGAACAACTCTTTACAGGAATTGATGAAGAAAGGGGATTAACGCCCCATTACACTGCTCAGTTGGCACACAGGTTCTTATCCTCTGTTCTCAACATGCAGATTTGTTCCACCAATTCTTTCCCTTGTGCAAAAATATTGTTCACGATTAATGGTGCATTTGTCAAAACAAACGAAAAGAAGATGAACACCCTTCTTTCAAGGGCAGCTGAAAGAAAGGAAAACAAAAGATAACTATGGACATTTCCACCAAGTTTTCTCCACGAGGACAACTTCTAATCTGAATCTGATGACCAATATGTCTGTAGTTAAACTGTTTTTCCTATAACATCACATTCCTATGGTAACTTTAAATTGGTGAGTAGCTAAACTTATGGCAACTACAAATATGCCATCATTGGCATAGTACAAGCTATCTCAAAGGTTCTTTAGTGCGGGGCAATAACGCTAAATTGGATTTCATATAGATAAAGATGTCCATAAATCTGTCGTCTAACTGCATTGCAAGGATTCAAAGTTGCGCGCATCCAGCTTTGAAGCTTATGTGATCGGGGCAAATGGTCAATTAAGCAATAGAACTGAGACTAGTTGCAACTTTAACCATGCCTCAGCCAAAAATAAGCGATTAGACCAATGCAGTTGGCATTTTAAATCAAGATTCTTCTAATGAAAAGAAAGATATTAGTTTTCGATCCCCAACCAAAAAATTGCAATAAGGAATGTAGTAATTGCAAAAGACCAATTGAAATAAAGTTGAACTTTTTAAATATGGTATGATTCGAAATTTAAACTTAATAAAAAAATAAAATTGACCCGAGAAGGATATAAACTATCGAGTTTTTATTCCATTGCGTCACAGGGCCAGTAGGTTTCTCGACGAAGTTGGTATCTTGTATTTAGCACGAGGGAAGGTAATGTTTTCACTCGTGTGTGTCATTCTGTTCACAGGGGAGTTACTATCCCATGATGCACTGGGACAGAGGCCCCTCCTTCTGGTTGGAAGGACCAGGTAGGACGGAAGCCCCCTCATTCTGGTGGGAAGGACCAGGCAGGGAGGCTCACTCCCTCCTCCTTCTGCTGGGGAAAACCAGGCAGGAAGGAGGCCCTCTCCTCCTTTTGGTGGTGGTAGGACCAGGCAGGGAGGAGGCCCACTCCCTCCCGCTGGTAAGGTAGGAAGGAGGCCCACTCCCTTTCCTCCACCCCCAGCAGGATGGTTATGCAGGGTGGCCACACTCCGATCAAGTCAAAATTCCCTGTGTTTTCAACTTTTTTCCCTGTGTTTTTTTTTTCAGCTTCAAAATATAACATCTTTTCTACTGCCCTGCCCAAAGATAAAACTACTAATATTATTCTCTAAACTACAATTACAAATACAATGCTGTCTGCTGCAAAAATGTTATTCCACTAATGGTCTGAATCCCCAACCTTTTATCCTTAAATATTAATCAAAATCGTAAGAACCTTAGAACACTTGTATTGGTTTATATGGATAATAAACGATTGTTATTATTATTATTATTATTATTATTATAACTCAATATTTGCTTCAAAAAGTCAAAAAAATGTAGCTACATCCCACCACAACCCTGAAATATCTTTTTTTTTTAAGCTTCAAAATTTTCCCTGTGTTGGGAGTTGAATTCCCTGTGTACAATCATATTTTTAATATTTTTTGCAAATTTCCCGTGTTTTCCCTGTCTGGAAAAATAAACATACAAATTCCCCGATTTCTCTGTGCCGTGGCCACCCTGCTATGTTCTTGATGCCATTTTTGATTGACAATAAAAAGTCGAAGTCAGTTTTCGTATCGCCAGAACTATCCTATCCATACAGAGTTTAGGTTTGATTTGGATACGTTGGAAATATTTCTATAAAAATAATGATAGCCTCATTGTGCTCTCAGACATCTTCCGACTAGAGCACCTTGACATTTTGTTCATAACTACAAAGGAGAATACGATATCATATGTCTCTCCGTCGTGACTTCGTTTCTTCTTCCTACGCAAAGTACACGATTTAAGATAAAATTAAGGTGGGCTTTCTTCTACGATGTAGACTACTGTACAAAGCGTCGGCAGACAGAAAAATTCACAAGGCTACTGTAAGAGGTAAGAAGTATTCAAATCGTTGAGATGCAATGCACTTGTACAAAAACATACACCAAACAGAGTACAATGGACATGAATGTAACTGATAGTGAATCACCAATGCATGAGCAGCCATTATTTGGAAGTCAACAGCAAAGGTCACAAGAGATCTTTCAATTCACAAAGGGGTGCTTACTTTTCTTTTGCAATGTGACAAAACCATCGATATTTTACCTAAGAGTTGTATAATCTGGGGATGAAAATATGGAGCGCTATTTCAGGCTTGATCACACGACTCAATTGAAGCTGACAGCCCGACTGAGCTCAAATAACTCAAAGACCAGCTTTGCACAAGATAATCGCCGGCTCTGTGGGTGAAGCAGCCCCATTGGAGGTGGATAACAAGCAGAAAAAGTGAGAGAAGAGAAATTACTTTAAAGTAGCCAAAATGATGAGCGTATTGGGATTTCATGACTGTGTGTCATTTATGGATAACGTTTCTATTATTTTGACACATTCTTCTAACGGAAAGCGTCATAATGTTTACGTGTATCTTCATTGAGAATCCCATAACACATTTGCAGAGTCTCTGTTGCAGTATTGCTTTCCAACATTCACAACTGAAAATACCATCACGAAAACAAAGAATGACAAATTCAATCATCCGGAGAAAATCATTATTGAATAAAATGTTCTCCAGTTCTAGACCAAGTGATAAGGGTTCATTGTAAGACGACAGTTCATGCAAGTCCCAACATTACCTTGTGTGAGATATATCTGTCTGTAGCCTGAGATTGTGAAACAACAGGACAAGCGGATGATCTATGACAATCTTGCATGACTGCATGACGTAATACAACAAGTTACTGAAAGTCCGTTTCCAGTAGATCCTATCGTTGTCCATTACTATGTGTGATCTGCACTATATTGCCAACTTAATTCTCGAGCACCACAAAACGAGCCTTTATGAAACTAGAATTTACCCTTTGAGAAAAACACAAGAGTGCAGGAAATTGAAATTCTGTGAACATCTAAATTCTAGACCTTTGGATACAAAATGTGAAGAGTTATCCGATCTGAGAAACTACAAGGTTCAAATCAACTTCAAATGACTTTGCAGCTCCAGTTTGTCACATGGACACACATGACCAAAAGATTAGTGAGCTTCCAAAGCAATGCACACACGATTGATGCTTTGCTTGATCACTGTAAATTTTCCAGTTGCTGGAAACTTCATTGTTTCCATGTTGTCCTTGTCCAGGATTACAGAATGACACCTACTGAACCAGTGGTTCAATTTGTGATATGTTATTTTCTTTTGTGCAAATTTTTGTACTGCACCAACATAAAATCTTGGTATTTCTTGCACTGGTCATTCAAGGAGACCTTGAATTCTGCTTTTAGCTGGTAGGTGACAATGTAGCATCCTATTAATTTCCATGGATCAGTTTAATTGCAAGTTAAGTTACTACATCCAATTTTCCACTGTCTGTACTTTCAGGCAAGAATATTGAAGTTGCATTGAAACAGTCTTATAAAGAAATATCTTTACAAAAGATACATGTATCAGTTTCATGCAAGTAATGTGAGGTTTAGTACTGGATTCAGATAGTTGCTATGTGAGAAATCCTTGATGAAGTGTTAAGCCCAGCTCCTCAGCTCAGATTCAATAAAGTTTAAACGAAGTGGAAGGAAGAGGTGTGCTTTGATGTATAAAATGTGGGAATGTATGCACAATGCTCACAGAAATATCCATGTGACTTCACAGGTCCAAGGCCTTTATCGCTCTCACTCCTACCCTGACCTGGTATCAAAGGCGTTCTTTATTAAAGCTTCTTGCAGCTGTCTAGATGCCATATTCGTAAATTTGTTTCCGATTGCAAGACTTTTTGGGTTTCTAAATTGACTTGAACCACTCTCAAATCAGCTCCAACATTCGATTTCACGCAGACATACCAGTCTAGAACAGACATAATAAAACCAATCCTGGATTGTGAGCAAATTGTCATTTGTATGAATTTTATAAAATATTGAGAATTATTTTTAAATGAGAGTATCAATACATTTGAGTAATTAAGTCCAGTTGTATAATTTAGAATGTTTCATTTCAAAAGTAGGTATTGTTTCATAGCTTGAACAAGAAATGGGACCTTCATCATTTTACGTATCACACGTAAATTTTCACATTCTATTCATGTTCAATAAGCTAAAGTGTACTTGTTTAATAAGCGCGGAAACTGTTCAAAGAGTATCTTCACTTTTTGGAGCGAAGTCCTTTCAAACACTGACGTATATGACATGGGGTGTCTTAGTGCAAAACACACTCCTCTGTAACTTCTTGTATGATATATAACTCTTGCCCTTAACATAGGTGAATCAAAAGAATAGATGAAATTATAATTCCATGGAGGAAATTAATCTGTGTGGAATACGAATAAGAGTTTGAATGTGATGGCAGAATTCAGACTCCCAAGCTTCTTATACATTAGACTAAGCGAGAAGAACTCAAAGAAAGCCATATCAGACATTCCCGAACATCACATTTAATGTGGTGTCATTTCTTTGGATCATGTCAAAATGGTTTCTTTATTGTGTAAGATACAAAGTTCAGAATAAATATCTTCAAAACAAAATTGCCTATTTGACACCTACCTGGTGTCTGTAATGGCATGAACCGATTGGCAGTGTCGTTTGTTTGACAATTACTGACAAGCACACTTGATTGTAGATGTCTCCTGTGACAAAAATCATCATTTTGCACGGAATGATACATCTAGTACTGTAATATTCATTGCACACAAAACATAGTCCTGCAGAAAAGCCACGTCTAGTGTACAAGCACTTGGCTGTAGAAATGAAATGACCATCTAATCAGCATCTCTGATTGAGCCACCATGTGTAATGTAGTTCACTCACTTCGATAGAGAGGTGCTAAGTTAACTACAAGCCACTGTAATTGGGAGCAAATTGGCCAAATTAGGGTTAATTTAATTTCGATTTGGGCTTCTTCTACTACAGAATTTCCCTTGCATTCTCGCTTTCGCCAGACACTATTAAAGGTAGGATTAAATAAAGGAATAAAGATTGATGGCAAGACTCCACATGTAGACACAAAGATATTGCTCTATCAGGTTCAACATAAATGGGCAATTTTAACAAATTTCTACCAAGAAACAAGAATAGCAATATGTATATCCAGATTCAAATATTTGATGGATCCATATCTTGTTCCTTTTACAGTGACAGCTACTGCAGAAGGAAATTCTTAGTCTCGCTGCAATTCTATCAACGCTAAATCTTGAAATACACTAAACTCAAAAGCATCTAAAAAGCGCTTTGTAAGGTAGACTCTCGGTGATATCACATATCTTGCTTGATTCACTTTGTGACTGTGAATGCTTCCCCAGTGAAAACTTCTTCGGGGTAATTCATCTTTAATAATCCTAGAGAGGAAATCTGTCACAGCTGATGCCATTCCATGTTCACTTTATAAATGTGAATAAATCCAAAGAATAAAGGGAATTACCGAAATGGATGATTGCTTTACAATAAATCACAGATAAAGAGATGGACGACGTAATTTGCATGAGAAGTGCATGTTTGGCATTTTAGTTATAACAGGGTTCCCACTTTTTTCCTTTCAAGAAATTCACTGACTTTTCCAGTATTCTGGACAGTTTTCCCTGACTTTTTCCCAGGGTTCCAAAACACAAATCATAAAAATACCTATACCTTCAATTGAGCTTATAACAGGAAGCTAAACCTGAATGAAGATAGATCTAACTAAATTGTATTAAAATGTTACTTTTGTCCAGAATATTTAGCAATGAATCACACCTTTTCTTAATGTAGAAACAATTTCCAGCAAATATATGTCAAGAAACAACTGTTTTTGCACTTTGTTTTTGAATTGTTTAAAATTACTTTTTAATTTAATTTTCCCTGACTCACCCAAAATTCTCTGACTTTTCTGGTGTAATTTTAAAATTCCCTGACTTTTCCCTGACCGGAAAAACTTCTTTCCTTTTTCCAAGTTTTCCAGTGCGAGTGGGAACCCTGTTATAAACATTTAATGTTTAATTTTACAACTCATATTAGATGGATAGAATTGGGAAATATCAGGAGTGAAAAATTTTACTTTGGTGACTTGTTGCCTTTCAATTATTCCACGCAAGATGAATAATAAATATTTCACGGAGGTTGGTTTGCGCGAGGTGAGATTCAACCCATAAAACAAACATCAGGAAACTTGGAAAACTCCAGATTCCAGTCTGGGTGGAGGGAACCTTTGGCGACTATCTAGATTAATCTGGATGCAGATCTATATGTAAGTTTACGTGTTTAGTTGAGCTATTTTGTGTACGCGTGAGCAATTATAACGGAGAAAGACTTACTCTTAAACATTTATACGTGTTCGCCGATGAATAAAATAGAGATAGTAACATATTAATTTTAGGAGGTCAGCTTTTTTGATGTACCATTTTGGTAGATATCAGTAACCGCGTGTTCACAATCGGAAGACTTGAGTCCGATACAATAACAAATGACTAGACTTGAGTGGAAGGGTTCTTATTATTTGGGGCCATGTGACGGAGAAGAAGCTGGACTCAGACTGAGGCAGTGTGAATAAACCATTTTCGGGGTAGTACTGTGAGGCATTGCCACTCACACAACACAGTCACCACAGCGTAGAGAGAACACACAGTTAGCTTTTCAAAAGAACATCTTCTCGAGTTGCTACTTTACCACAAATATATAAATATATATCTTCTGGCACTCTTTACTGGGATTATATTCAACTTGTGCAGAATGATTCGACACTCCATTACTGTTACATCAGTAAGTTGTGGGCTATCATGTAGAGAACACTGAGATAATACAAAATATTGTGACAATTGTTCAGTGGTACTGATTAGGGTTAGGAGTTGGCAATTGCAACATGCAAATATCTTATTTACCTAATGCAGCTAATCATCCACTAAGTCAATGAAAGTGCTTAAATGAGTTTCCTTGCTCATTACAGGAATAACTAAGTTTTCCATTGTCTGCAGTATTAGCTGGGAGGAAGATTATTGCTTCTGCTGACCAACTGACGAAGGCATTTTAAAGGAATAGGAGTAGAAGACTTTGCACACTTATTCCAAATTAGCATTATTAAAAATAATATGTACACTCAAAATATGTGAAAATTACAGCTACTGAACAGAAAATGGTTGCCAGGATGGAGTGAATTGGTTGTCAAGATTTTCAAACTGAAGCTTTGTACTTACAAATCTTTACCATGTCAAATCACTTCCAAGAAACGACTCACCTGAAAATACAAAAATAAAAAATATTAAATTGGATTATGACATGACCTTTCCTTTGTGAGTTGTGAAATTTATAAGCTGCATTGATGCGTTGAAAATACGCAGACCTCTGCGGAAGCTTTTGTTATACTACAGGCCTCGTGCTTTAGGCATATTCGTTTTCGGGTCATGTTCTTCTAATGTGTTCATCAGCAATCCAGTCTTCCCCGAGCGGTCCTCACGAGGTCCAGAAACACTGATCAACGCCTAATGAGCTCGCACTGAAGGGAATTGACGAAGCATGCTCATTTTTTCAACCAAACTGAAAGAAATTCAATCTCAAATTCAGGTCTGGAAACCTCTGGCTACTCACATAATGTTATTTTTAGGCCAAAACTTATCTCCTTTTCCACTGAATAGAAACGCTTCTATTAATATTTTTTTGTATGTAAAAGATTACATATTAGTCTTAATCCTCCAACCTTACGAGCAATTCCAGGTTATTTACTGTCACCTAGTTTTCCATCACGAAAACAGAACTCTTGAGTTATCACAAATGGTATGGTATTATTTGGTCATCCTGAATCGACAACTTCTTTGTCAGAAACCAAATCAAATCAAATTAAATGCAGAATCTAGATCTTTAGCAACAACGTTCCATTTTTGCAACAAAACTTTCTGCTATTTGAGAACAAGTTTATTCAGTGAGTTTAAATTTATTCTGTGGGACAATAAGAAATCCTACGACATGTAACATGAATCAAGTGCTTAATTCTATCAGCTACACTGTAAATAAATTATGGTAAACGACCTTTCCCTTATAAGCGGAAGCTCAGCAGACTTTTCCTCCATTAATAATGTGTAAGCAAGACGACAGTTTGACAGAAATACTCCGACATCTGACTTCCATTTTCTGCTTGACATCTTCGTTTCATTCCTTGCAATAAATCCCTCACACTATTTTTAATTCTCATACAGGAGATTTACTTTTTATATTGTACAATAGCTACTGTGGCAATAATAAGCCTTCTGTAACATTGTACCCAGAACAATTTTAATATAGTTAAATTAGCAATAAAAATAATTGTTAATATAAATAAACTAAAAAGGTTGTACATCTATATCAATGGATCGTAAATTGCACACACTACGTATTTCACAGACTGAAGATTAAGATATTTTACCACCATCGGCAGCCTCTCAGTAGTTATCTAACGAAACCGGATAATTTGCTTTCCTTCCACGATTCATTGATATTTGCTCATGGCATGCGTGGCGTGGTTACAAGAGCGAACAAGAAGCTTTATCATCTGCTGTATTACTGCAAATGGAATTCGTAGTGGCCAATCTTAAGCAGCAGTGCAAGTGTACCATTTCTTCGGTTAGTTTTGTCACCACTAAGACTATTAGTCGGTGACAATAATACGGTATCGATTTCGACGATAACCTTTTAGCGGACCAGTGTCCACAAAGCAAATAAGATTCTCTTAATCAGCATCAATTCCATACTAACTGGAATGTAGTTATCTGATCATCGCGCAGTCGCCGGCACTGATAATTTAATCATGGACAGTGTGATAAACAGTGAGAAGAAACTGCCATTGACATTACACAATCCGTTAAATTTCATTTAGCAACGTAAATCATCCAAATTTAAGGCGGGCTTTTTGTAAGAGTTTTTCAGGTAACATAAGGTTCACCCAAACGACACAAATGTAGAATTATACGCAAATTTTACCTCAGTCTGGCATAATTGTGGTTGGTTTAATTCCGACAAATTTCGTGGGGCATGGAATTTAGTTTTGGTATTTGACACACAGTTTGCATATTGGTACATAGTAACTGATATGCCATCGTCTCGACCCTTAAATAGAATGGCTTTTACTCAACCAGTCGCAAGGTAGTTTTGAATTTTGTGACAACGTTCAGAATTTTTGCTGCGCTGCTGCATTATACTTTGAAACTAAAGCTTCTTTCCTTGATCTGTGACACTATCATATTGCATGGCACATGTACTAGCAGTAACTATTCTATCGTCATTATATCCAAACACATGTGACAAGATTTCTTCAAATGTTGAAAAGCTGAAGAAAATGTTCTTACCTTGAGATGTCACAGACGCCCATATTGATCGGAATGCTATCATAAGATGCAAACGTTAAACGCTGGTGAATTCCTCGCTGGCTTAGGCTCCTCTGTCGCCAAGGATATTGCAACATTGAAACAGTAAATTAGCAATCAGCGACAATAGATAGCCTTTCATACGCCTAGGGCTGCAGCATCTGTTGCTGAATGTTGATGTGTAATCGCGAGTAAGTAATCATTATTAAAGAGTGATGTAAGCCGGAAAAGGTTTGCGAACTATAAAAAGAAAAGGTGCACTCGGTTACCCAATACTAAATCAATTCAATGCAGGATTTGCTGGTGTTTTCGAGGCAATCCAGTGAATCCTCTCCTTTCATTGATAAAGAAATCTGCATTGAAAATATAGCAAACAAAAACAAACAGTTGTTCATTCATCGTAAGTCGCTGGAAATTCAGAAGAAAGTCAATTTTGCACTGTTCTTAAAAATTAAATCCAGAAATTACAATAGTGCACCAGAAGGAAATCAATGATGAACAATTCCGTACAAACAGTTCCGAAAACCATTCTTTTGGAATCTTTACTCTTGAGAATAAACTATTTGGTTTTCAGCAGCTTAACAGTTTAGTACGATAGAAAGTCAGCTTGGTCCAAATAATATTCATCAAATTACTGGTTAGCTTGTCTGTATTCTCTGTGTATTGTGCGGACAATTCCTCAAAATTTCTTCATGTACCCCATGTAGAGTCTCTACCTCCAAACTCCTTATGGACCCTCGATACACCAGAGGACTCCACCGGACTCCATAAACTGCAGGATTCATGAGAACCATAAACTGCCCGCTCTGTCCTAATGGCGAATACTACCATGAGAACCATCCTAGTTACGATAATTACCAGTCACCAGATCCGTAAGCCTGTCTGCGACGGCAATGTTGTAATTATCATTTTTAAATTCCTAGTTAATAACATGGTTTACTGTTTTCTGCACCATGATTGATAGGAAATAGTTAATGAATTTGCAGAGTGTTCGTTTATTTGTCACAAAATGACCAAATGAGAAGTTTGTCTTTTATGAGCAAATCCAACGGGTTGTTTAGTAGTGTTTACGTTACGGATGCACTGTGAAATATCGCTTAAATTCCAAACATTTTCCCATTTGATGTTTTCTTAACTTCCGACTATTATTATTCCTAAAATGTCAAGACAAGGTACTCACAAGTAACGTTTTGTCTGAAAAAAAAAAGGTGATTAATTAGTATCAAATTCTAAGTCTTCTAAGTTAGATAGTGTTTTGGGGTTCGGTCAAAGGGTTGTACAATTATGCGGTAAACATGAAATATCTGTTGTGCAAAACACTAGCGTCTTAACTATATGTGCCCCAGTGTATAGGAAGAATTTTTATGTTAGCATTAAACTGATAGAAGTGAGTAAGCATTACCAAAAGTACGGACTGAACACTTGAAATGTGAAATATATTCGTGAGGAAGTATGTTTTCCTGGAGAAATTTGGAAAATCTCGATTTGATGAAAATGGTTCAAAGTCATTTATTCGGAATTCATCTTAGTACACCAAGCCACAAAAACAGTGCAAAGTAATGCTTCCTTCACAAGAAAAATCCCATCATTAATCAAAAGCGATATCGTCTGAACTAGATCAAGCCGAACTCATAATAAATTCATAGGCAGCAAGAAGCGGAGTGCACGTCTAAATTCACAACAATATGCAATCAGTCTTTGTAACTACCACAGTAAGGCATGATCTTCCTTACTCCAGGATCAGATTCAATTTGTAGACTTACTCTCTAGGCCTGACATTTTTCATTTATTTCTCCGCACAATATGACACATTTCCAAATGGGGCCAATTTGTCATCCCGCGCAGAAGAAAATAGGATTTGTGATTGAAATTATTTTCTCAAGAACCTTTGATTGTGGATAGTTTCTTTGCTTCAGTTGAGTGTCAAAGTGGAACAGCACAAGTGTTGGACGAAAATAACACACCGTGTAAAAAAAACCCCCGATACTACAGAGTCTCTGAATATGCTAAACTTATTTTGATATTTCATCCATCTTATTGACGTGAAAGCAGGTTAGTAAGACCACAAAACATCTTCTTAACAACAGAGCTTTGAATACTTACCAATAACTAATACAACAAAACCATACGGTACAACGAAAACTGCTTAGGGACTTTCCAAATGAAGGAATCCGCATGACTGCATATCGCGATTTATTATGAATACCCGGTGTGTTTGCCACTTTAACAACAGAATTTGAATTCTTGCAAATAACTACAAATAATTAAACCACAAGGGTCAATGAAACGTGCCTTGGACTTTTATTAAGTATTCTACCGGTACATAACTTGTCGCTGATGAAAAAGTTTCAAGCGACATTTTTCATCTTGATATTTATATCACTTTGCGCAAATGAACAAAGCAAATGTTCAAAAGTTGCAAACAGAACTCCAAAAGTGGTAGGATGAAACATAACGCATCTGCCAATTAAAGTGGAAACTTCTATTCCACAGATTTAAAAGCTGCACATTAGCCTCGTATGTCACAGTCACGCCCTCCTAATCAAAGCAACCAACGAGGGTAAATCTCATTCACACCCGAGAATGGACGTCTATACTCCGCGCTGAAAACATATCAATCTTTCCACCATTTCCTCCCCGTCCCCCGTAGAAGAAACCTATAGTGAGAGCTCTTTTAATCTGAGGACACGAAGTGCTTTCCTTGAACAACAAGCGCAGACACAGAGACCCGGAGAGCTGTGTGAAAATAGCTTCACTCATCCTTTTCAAGTCAAGTACCGAATGTGTGCCAGGGAGGGCAAAGACTTGTTCACGTGAACAAGTATTACACATCAATTTTACTTTTATGTAACATGCAAGTATGGTGTCTTGCGTTTCATAATAAAAACCCCATTCACCTTAGAACGACAAAGTTACAATTTTAAAAGACGAAGAAAGACACGAATTACACTGGAACAATGAAATCTGGGCAGAAGTTCTGAAGGTCAAATGCATGACCGTTGGCAACAAGAAATTTAAGTTTTAAAATTTTCAGGCAGAAAACCATGAATGAATTCTTCAACTAAAAACAAACACTTCATCTCATGTCAGTAATTTTCTTCAGTTTGATTAAGATTTTCAAATCTTTCGATCTGTTTGGACCATCTGCTTTTTCAGCGGCCTGTTCTTCTCAACAATTGATTGTGAAGACAGTTTCAGAGTTTTTCCCAAGTCTTTCAAACCAAAGGAAAAAACAAAAAGGCGTGTCTCGTTCGACTTTAAATAAATCATCCACAATTCCACGGATTCTTTTGTTGTTCTCATCTCTACATGTATACTTCGTTGGTTTCTTTGTTATATCGTACCAGAAAGTCATTGAGCTGTTCCACATTTAGAATAGTTATTGATCAATATAGATCTACTAACAATAAAATCCAGACGATTTCCTGTTGATATTTTTTACATCAGAATATATTCAATGTCTTTCAATAAATTATCTGAGCATCTAAAATATTTCTTTTCTGAGCCGTAAGTTGGGTTCTATGGATGAGGAAAAGCCGACTTTACCATCTGATTAAAGCACCAAAATGTCACACTCTGTAATCAAGATATTACTATGGGCATTCAAATCACACAGTGCATAAAGCATCCTGAAAGCTTATCAATCTCTCGAGCATTCCCTTCTGTACGCTGCATTGAAAAGCCTCCATCACAGCTTCTTCAATGTTGGACATGAAGTGCTTCCTTTTCAGAACTCAACAGATATAGACACTCACTCGACAGTGGTTTTCCCATGCTCGTCAAGGCAATAGTTGAATGATTATTGTCGGGTCGGTGCGGCTGGTTATTTGCAGGTGTTTGACTTGGATCACCTTACAATTTGTCTACTTTGTGACAGGAATAAACTTAAGGAAATCCTGAAAGATGGAAGGACTGCTGAATTGTAACAGGCTGGTCTGATTTTTCTCTTCTGAAAAGAGGCCACAATGTGGGACTTCCCGAATGAGAACACACCAATAATTATCTTTCCCAATTAATTTCAAGTGCTGTTTCCCACAAAGTGACATTTTCATTGCAATTTTCCTTTCAATTTACAAAGGAAATTTCAGTGTCTTGTTAAGCATTTCGGAAAGCTTTGATATTTATGGACAGCCCTTTCGATGTTCCAGATAGATTGGATTGAGAGATCTTGGATGCTCCAGTAATTCCCATTCAGACATTCTATTCCACAGAGGTGAAATTTGCCCAATTTTTATTTTCTTTCTTTTCTGCAGAACTTAGCTGCTTTACTTATCATTCCTCCAAATTGACAAAATGGCACATTCAGGAAACGATGCATTACCGATCACGCCCCCCGTTCCTCCTGCCCAGGGATGGGAGGGGGGGGGGGGTAATAGGGTGCGATAAGGGCCAAATTCAAATACATGCTACAAATCTGAAAGTTGGGATTTCAGAAATTATGAAATTTATCGACGTCATTACAAAAAGTGGAGTTTTTGATGCATCATACCACTCCAGGTTTTCAGATGCGGTGAGTTAGTTTTCTTCATAGTAGCCGGACACATGGATAAACAGCACACATTTTTCAATTTTGGGGAATGACTGTGTGGTCCTTTTGGTAGCTTAAATGGGCGCTATGAAATGGCTCACTATTGGCACCTCTGAAATTGACAGATTAGAATAATCAAGTCAGTTCATCAATGTTTCACACTAAAATTGCTTTTGTAGAAAAAATCAACTCTGCTTTATAAATTAAACATGTGTCAATACATATCTGGAAGGAATCATCTCCGTTTTAAATCTGCGTGTCGCAATCATTAAATTTACAAGTCGGATGCTACTTCAATTTACAAGCCAAGTGGAGGTGTTACCGCGATAGTTTCGTGATACAGGAATCTACAACGACTTAGCTCATGCCTCATTGCAGGTTACGTGATACAGGAATCCAGAGGAACTCACGCTTCACTAACAGTCTGATGTACTTCCACTGACAGGATAAGCTTTATGAGCCAATCGCGTTTTATTTTCAGCTCTGTTTCAAAAAGGTCTTTTTCTACATTCTTTATTGAATGTCAATTCATTACGCAATATGCCAGGCACATCTGTAGATCTGTAGGTAACAAACTGAGTAGCCTAGAGAAAGAGGACTAATTAATGTCACTTTAAAGGAAATGTAATGTGATATATCAAAGAGTGACCTTTTGAACTAAAAGAGAACATAACTTACTGAACTTGTTCTTCCCTAAACTTGTGGCCTGACGATTCTGTAGACAACTTGTTAAAATAATAAATGTTAAAACTTTTTCGACAAGAGATTTGCAACCCATTTTGACATATGATTTAAGACAAGAATAAAAATCCGGGCTTCCTTAACGATAAAAATTTCGGCATAATCGGAAGCCAATGTGGGTTAATCTCATCTGAAACAACAAATACGCCCAGAGGCAGATATTCTGTGAACTATCGCCCATGATGTGTGATATGATAAGACAATTTGACAGATCGAGTTTGTTATGTTTTTTGGAACATTCTTAACGATACATTCCAAAGACTAACGACTTAGTTATCTATTCCAACATTTTGCGTCTCACGTCTTGGACTATCAATTTTTAAATATCTCCATAAATATTTTTATCTCATCTACAAGTTTAGTTCAACGTAAAATGATCAGTATGCGTCGTCAGCGTGCACCTAAATTGTTTTAACTTTTTGGACTAAGAAGACTGCAATTCTTGGAACTTGTTAATTGCTGAATGACGTTTCTTTAATTCTCAACACAGTTGTATGCAAGTGATGATATTTAACTCAGATATTAATTATTAAAGGATATTCCTCATGGGGAATCATTACATATTATTCAGTTGAACTGGCTCATTTTCCTTGGGTAAGTGTATTTCTATCTCAGCCTACGGAAAGAACTTCACAATAATCGATGACAACATTGTCTCAAAACAGTTTTTCTATTGAATAATTTAGGATTTACTCCAAATGAATCGCGAAATACAATAAGACTTCCCATCTTTCCTTTGCAGTACAAATAATAGAAAGTTTCATTTCTGTTTCTATGGTTCTAGGACCTTGGTTGGACGGTTTTGGCGCGGTTAGTAAACATTCGAAAAGGCTTTTGTGCTCATGAACATAACCGTTAACTGTCATCTTGTCGGAGGTGAATCACATGTACGCAAGCTCAACTAATTCACATGTAGTTGTTGGGAGACACAAATTCCAAAAATGTCGACGAAATTCAAGTTCTAAAAGCCAGACCCTCACATTAAAGTGATGCATGTTTATTTTTATGCAGAACCTCTTGCGAACAATCTTCCAAATTACATGTATCATCAATAAAGTCTTGCTTCCTTGTCTAGATAGAGATGTTCCACTACATTGACATATTTTTGTTTGTTTACAATTACTGATACAAATGTTTGGCTTGATTTGAAAACGTGAATGAATATGTCCTAATTTATAATAAATCAGGTTCCTCCCAATTGACGCTTTTTATTTCAATAGTAGTATTTCTCTGGATCATAAATTTCGACTGAGAAAAACCTTAATTTGAGAAAAGAAATGGAAAAATAAACTGACAAAGCTTTGTCAGTTGTGGACATCAATCATCAATGTCCATTTATCCCCCAGGTCAATGGACAGATAAAAATGTTCTACGATCACGATCAATTTGCACAGTTCTTAGCTGTTCAATTTTTGCAGCAAAAAAACCCGTAATGCACGTAGCTTTTATTTCACGATAATAATAGTTGATGCTTTGTACAATGGCTTCTAAAATAAACACTCTTGGGAGTAATGCAAAGAAAAACCCATTATGGATCCAAAAGATTCCATCAAGATCTTCAGGCGGCTTTCTGAAAACATCAACAATACAAGTGACAAAATATTTCTTTACTCTACAGTGATTTGTTTGGAACGTCGTGGAATTATAGTCGACATATGAAAGGCTATTTCATTAAACTAGCTATTGGTTTCCATAATGAATTTTGTACTTGGCATCAATCAGGTTTCCAAAGAGATTGGCAATTCCCTTCACAACACTTGAAAATTTCAACATCACTCGAAATTAATAAACTGAAAAACTACGAATTTCCATCTCCTGGGTCTGTAGCTAACAATAAAAAATTTTAATTGAAAAAAAAATCAAGCCGTGGAACTTAATGTGCTACCAAACTGCTTCATTCAGTACGTTTAAAACACCTGGTGGAATAACTAAAACTGGATTTGGGCGGTGCAATTGTAACACGAAGGTCCCGATTCTTGGCAAATACAGGCAACATCTTATATATTTCATTGTTCGCCATGGAATCTTTTCTTGTGACAGTATCCGAGGGGGGGGGGGGGGGCTTTGCAAAGACGTTGCTATATCATTCTAGCCCACGCCAAAGATAAAAAGCAATTTGGGTAAAGTGTTCTTAGTTTGCAAACGATTTACTTTCGTCAATCCACTAAGACTGTGCACAGCAGTGGTTCTTGTTTGTGGTTTCGGGTTCTTGTTTCGGGTTTCCGGTATTGTAGTGCGTCACAAGTTCTTGTAATGCGCCAATTTTTTCGTAATGCGCCAATTTTTTTGTAATGCACCCATTTTTTTCGTAATGCGTCAGCACACTACAAAGAAATATCATTACTTTCTGGTGTTATGTACCAACCAATATATACCTATTCACTCTGTGTAACATCTATATCCCATTTCCAATCCAAAACTGAATAAAAACTTGTACAAAAATAAAATATTTGTTACATATGGAGCTAAAAAATGATATCAAATACAAACTCAAAGTGCAGAGTGACAATATGCTACTAAGCATTCTTGTTTTTGTAATGCGCCACAAATTCTTGTAATGCATTTTTCGTAATGTGCCAGTGCATTACAAAAAATGCAATGGCTTCTAGTACATAACACTAGAAACTAATGACATTATTTTGTAATGTATCAGTGCATTACAAAAAATTGGCACATTACAAGAACTTGTGACGCATTACAAAAAAAACCTGGTTCCCGAAACCCGCAAACTGCTACCCGAAACCACAAACAAGAACCATTGCTGTTGCCGGCCTCGAAATTTTCTCGGAAGTCTCAGAATAGAAGTGTGGCTGGAACTCAGAAGCTGCTTGTAAACTGACCTTGATGGCTATTTTGAGTTAAATGGGGCGTTATTCAAACAGGATGCACAAGTTTTCAAAAGCTTGAAATACGACCAAATCAAATGTTGCACGATGATTACTCGCATTACAAAAGGAGGCGCTTGGAAGGGGATCAAAATGATCAACGCGCATTAGTAATCCCTTTGTATATGATTTTTTCAAGGGGTGGGGGATCCTTGCCCCATATTTTTAGTGGGGGTGGTGTGTTGACCTTATTCCCAACTTCAATGCCATCCAGAGGAGTTCTCGTCTAACACTATATGGTTCCCTCAGCGGAGCTAACGGAGGCCACAACGAAGCCTATCGGTCACTCTCTCAATACGGAGAATGCTCTGTAGGGAAGTCACCAATTGGGCTTGTCGAAGATGAATGGCACACGTGCGATTCAACACAATGCATATTGTTATAATTTGACGGCTTATAATTATGATGCGGGGAGTAAGCCGTTGACCTTTATCGTCGCATAATTCTGATCAATCAAAAGAAACATCTGTTTTCATTATTGTACGACTGTCGATCTGTCGTCGTTTCACTATCAAGTTATCGAAACAAATTTCTTGACAGTCGTGTAAGATTTTATCTGCCTACATGATTGCAAATCGTGTATTGCAGTGAACATGTCATCCATATTTAATAAGCAATATTAGCTGAGATGTTAATATTTGATGGATTTGTACGATGCTCCATATTGTCTTGCACGCAAGTCAGTTTTCTCTCCAAGATTTTTATGGTCGTGGTATGAAAGCACAAATTATTTAAGAACGCTTTGAAAATTTTAGTTCACATATCATTAAATGCTTATTTTTGTTACTTTTATTTTATTTCAGAGGGAAAAAATGTGAAACTTCATCTGAGAACAGTTAGGTGTAACTGAGCATAAACCACAAAATTACGTCACAGATGCTCCCATATCCAAGAGAGGAACATTCCAACTGCTTCCTAAGCAAAACCCGAAGTACACTCGAGGCAAGGAACATAAACAATTTCCATTTTTAAGGAAAAGAAAGGAAAGAAACCTGCCTTTGAATCAGGAGGAAAAATTGGTATGTTGAACATGTCATTTTGTGGAATTCTCATTAAAGGAAATGGCAGGTAGAAATATATTTATTAATATGATACGATTGTTTCTGAGAGCTGTGTAAACATTGTTACCATGCACACATAAACAGTGTCAATATTTGAATCTTGATTATCAGATTGTCCTAAAATGGCCTCATGTTCTAAAGTCAAAATATATGTACTTTCTTTTCCGTCAAGTTGATTCACTTTAGTTGTAAGGACAAAATAAATATTCCCATTTAACTAACTACGTTGAAGAATCTGTTTTTTGTTCTGTAATTGGTAATAAAATATTTTATGGCAAGAGGAACTCAACTTCATTCTTCTGGTAAAACCATAAAGAGTTTAGAGGCAGTTTCCAGGTGACGGTGGTCCCATACTTTTTATACATTTACCCCTTATGATGTACAAGTATTTGGACCAAGCGTGATGTCTCTGTCACACTATTTATCGTACAATAAAAAAAACGTTATTTGGCTGAGCTAGCCCAACTGCGTCACAACAATAAATACGGACCTGGTATAGTGGTAAATAACTCCTCAAACACGAATATATAACTGTACAGATCCAAACATATCGATATCAATGTTCAGCTTTGATCATTGAACATTGGAATCGATATTCATCCTTCATATCTGGATCGGATAAAGTTGTTCATTTAGTACCTGTCGTGGGGTCATAAAGACAAGTGACACGGTTAGGGTTAGCGTGAATGCTGGTTTATTGCAGGGGAACAAGTTGTACATTGCTCGGGTAGATTTACTGAAGTGCCCGCTGGTCGGC